>CAKOAT010169266.1:11516-25789 GCA_932364175.1 Eruca vesicaria subsp. sativa
TATCTCATCTACAAGGAGACTAAAGATAGCATCTTGATCTCGCCTCTCTTGAATCACCTTTGGATCTGATGTACGTGGCTTTAACCCATCCAGATCCTCCCATACTTCTCTCAGCCTTCCCACAAGCTGATAAAGCTCATCCTTTACTTGTCTCCAGCTGCGGATAACCTCCTTGTCCTCACAGACCTTCACAAGTTTGTACTTTTCTTCATAAGCTGTTTCAATCCCACCCTTTGAAGTGTTTTCTTGAACAGCTCTATCTTCACTTATCAGACCTCGTGTCTGACCTTGTTCAGTAGCCATCTCCATTAAAGGTTTCCCCTTTACATGACTTCTCCATAACCAACAGCTCTCCAAAGCTGTCCTTGCCCATTTTGACCAAACCCCAGCAATTTCTTCCTCACACTTCACTAGAGTACTAGATCTATGCTTCATCTTCTTGTTGTGAACGTGTGTTTCCATCAGAAAACTCATAACATCCCAAGCGAATGAATTCCAGAGCTTAATAACACCAAGAATACTCAAAAACTCTCAAGAACACTCCAAAATCCAAACTCAGAAACTTTCTTCAAGAACACAAACGAATAACCCACAAATCCTCTAACCTGGCTCTGATACCATAATATTTTTAGAGGTTTAGAGGATTTATGAGCTAAGGAATGAGATTAGAAGAAGATTTAAAGAGAAAAGAAGAGATTAAAAGAGATTAGACTAAGAACAATTTTGAGATTCAAGAGTAACTTAGAATAGTGACTAAGAGAGAATAAAGAGAGACTCAAAGATTTTGTGCATATTCATTAAGAGAGGTTACAAGAGATTATATCATGATAGCATACAAGAAAAGACTGAGCATGTGAAGTCAATAAAGGCAGAATAAAAGGAGTGGTCAAGATCTCTCACATGCTTGATCCCTTTGGCATCTTGACTAGATGCTGAACCACTTTACAGCTTGCACCAGCTATTATTAACCCAGCCTTATCTCCTCAACGATCACAAGCTGATAAAGGAGACTCCAAACCTTCTATCCCAACTAGTGTCACTGATTACTTACTCCATTTACCTTGCCAAGGTAACTTTTCTGTGGTAACATTTTGTTACCACAGTAAAAGTAAATCAGTAACTAATCTTTTACCCATCATCTCATCTTCTCTTCTAAAGCCTCCAAAATACTTTTCCTCATGTAACCCTCTGCTCATCTCAACACCAAGTATACTTAGATTTTTTATCAATGAATGTGACAAAATATCTATGATTTTCCCTAGATAGGCATGGAGCAGTCCAGACATCAGAATGTATAAGATCAAAGTTGTTTTCATAGATGGTAGATGACTTAGGGAAGACAGTTTTGCAATGTTTACCAAGGATACATGCTTCACAGCCATCATTTTTAAACAAGACATGAGGTAATAAAATGTTTAATACACGAGTGTGTGGATGGTCTAGCCTAGCATGCCACAATACATCATTTTCTAAAACAGGAATTGAACTAAAAGCAGATAGATTAGGACTGGTCTTGATGTCTTCAAGTAGGTACAAGTCCTCCTTTGTAACACCTTTTCCAATCAACTTAAGAGTCTCAATATCCTGAAACATAACCTCATTAGGACTGAGTATCACATTGCAATTTAAATCAGTAGTTACTCTTCTAACTGATAACAAATTTGATGCAAATGTTGGCATATAGAAGGCTTTGGTATCTCTATCAAACAATGTTATGGTTCCTTCACCCTTAATGGGAATTCTATCTCCATTAGCAATTTTAACATTTCCTACTATAGGTTTAATGTTCTTAATCAACTTAGCATCACTAATCATGTGGTGAGAAGCTCCAGAGTCTATTACTAAGGGTTTAGCCGTATTAAACACACTCATATTTGTGGTTAGAGCACTAAGTGCACTAGACAAGTTATATGATGTATTTAGGGAGAAACCGAGTGTGTTACCAGACTCTTTTAGGGCTTTGATGAGTGCCTCAAGGTCAGACTTCTTGATGGTCTCATCCTGTGTACCCCTCATGGCTGTGCCACCATTGTAGCCACTTGCCTTTCCATCACCAGAAATCCTAGTGTGCCGTGGAGTAGATGGTTCTCCTACATCACCAGAGAAGTTAGCCCTTGCATCAGTCCTGAACTTCTTTGGCTTGAGATGTGGGTGAAGAATCCAGCACTTGTCCCTTCCATGGCCCTACTTCTTGCAATGATCACACTCCCAAACCTTCTTGTCTCCTTCGGGTTTGTAGTAGCCTTTGTTTGCAGCGCCCTCAACATGGTCTTCTGCCCCATCAGCTTTGTTTGCAAGAATGAGGTCTCCTTTACCTCCAAAGAGATCTACTGAGCCTTGTTCCTTTTGAATCTGAGCGCACAACTCCTCAAGAGATGGAAGCTTGTCACTCCTCAAGATGTGTTTAATTAAACCACCATACAATGGACTGAGAGTAAAGAGTAAAGCAAACACTTTATCTTGTTCTTTTCTCTCATTTAGTACTTCAGGATCAACACTAGATGGTCTCAACATCTCCAGCTCTGCCCACAGGGATCTAAACTTCCCAAAGTGTTTGGAGAAGTCAGTGTCCTCTTGCGTGAGGGTGTTGATGGCTCTCTTGACTTCAAACACACGACTGATGTTGGAGATGTTCCCATAGACCTTCTGAAATGTATCCCAAAGCTCCTTGGAAGTTTCACAATAGGAGTACGCTTCCAAGATGGAGGGTTCAAGGCTGTTTTGAATGATGGAGAGAACCATAAGATCCGCTTGAGCTTGCTTCTTCCCATCTTCTTCAGCCGCGACCACTTCTTCCTTACCATCCTCTCTTAGGACGGTTTGTTTTGATATCTTGCCCTCTACAACACACTCCCAAAGACCTCTGCCTCCTAGTGCTGTCTTGACAAGCCTTGACCATAACAAATATTTTGGTCCCTTTAGTGTAACCAGAATGACAATCTTGGTGTGTGTTTCCATTTTTGGTAAGTTTTAAGACTGGAAAATAAGAACACCTCAAGAACATTAAGAACTTTATCCACTTTCTGAATTTCGACTTGAACCAGAGCAACTTTCTTAGCGCGTCGATAGCTGCTATGTCACTTATTCCGCTAACCCTAGCCATGATGAGTTTGACCTTACTCATGAAGTCGCGGAGAGGTTCGTCTTCCTTTTGGGATAGACTCTAGAGGTTGGCGTCCGAAGTTTCTCTGTTTATGAACATTGAGTACTGCTTGAGAAACTCGGAGGCAAGCTAAAGGAAACTCCTGATCGAATTCCGCTTAAGTCGAGAGAACCACTCGAGTGCTGCCCCCTCGAGGTTTTCGACGAAGAGACGGCAGTAGCCCACGTTTCTTTCGCTTTCCTTAAGCTTAGCTCACCCCATAGTGATCTGGAAGGCCTGCATGTGCGCTTTGTGATCGATCGTTCCATCATAAGTTGGAACTTTAAGCATCTCGGGATCGGGCAGCTTGATCTCAGTGATGCGAGCCGTGAAAGTCGTTTTCTGAGATTCGTACAGCAGTTGATCTATTTCGGGAGCGGCGCTAATGGCGTGGTGGATTCGATACTTCACTGCCTTTACCACTGCGGCCGTTTTTGTGTTGTAGTCACGGAGATCGCGAATCTCAGGTTGCTTCCCAGCAGTTTTCCGACCCTGTCGGCGTTTGCTGCAAGTGACCTGAGAACGTTCCTCGTCCGTCTTTGCATGTCCCATGCAATAGAGATCCTCCTCGTCCTTGGTGGGAGAGTGTTCGGGAGTAGATTCAGGCTGAGGGCTGCGATCTTTTCTCCTTCTTGGATGAATGTCAGCATCTTGTTCCGACGGTTTGGATTGGTCGCTTATGTCCAGGTTAATCCTTTTGACACCGTCGTCCTCGGCCTCATGCTCACGTGAAGGAGATTTTTCTGGTTCCTTTTTTGTCGCGTCAGGGTTATCTTTTTCGGAGGTTTGCCCCGGTAGATTACCCTGCTCAGTTCTGGGACGATCCCTAGGAGTCATGAAATAGAGTCTTCTTCCGCGGATACTTGCGGATCCGCGGGGACGGATAGCTTTAGTCTTCGTGGTTAAGGTTTCGACCTGCTTCGCGAGGGATCCGATTATCTTGTCCTGCTCATCCATCTTCTTTTTGTATGCGGAGAGTACCTCCTGCAGCGACGTAGTGTTCGTATCAGCAATAACTGTGGTCGCGTTTGGTAGCAGACTTTGAGTTTCAACATTTTCGTTGACTTGAGTCGGTTGTTCTTTTGTCATTTTACTTGATCGAGCGTAATGCGGTCTGACAGTTAGATAGATCCATAAGCCCCCTTCTTCTAGCGCCAATCTGTGGGAACCAAAATTCAAACAGTCGATTTCTGTAAATTAGGGAACGTCAAGTTAACTTAACTTACCCGGGGTCCCAATATCTGCTTAACCACATGCCAAGCAATCAAAGATACGAAATAACAGACGAAAAAACTATAAGAATCGAAAAAGAGAGCAAAGAGATTTTTTATTCCGAATTAGCGTAAGAGTTGTACAACGAGGTAAAGCCTTGGCCACAAGAGGTAATGGCGAGTTCCCTAAATCTAGCAACCTGGGACTAAAAACCCTAGTTGAGACGCAGACCGATAACAAAAACGGAAAGTTTCTCGAGAATCTTCCATTTATCTCAATCTTTCCAATTTTGTGCGGAAATCTTCTATTTTCTTCAATCTTGACATTTATCTTCAAACTTGACATTTCTCTTCTTTATGCGAGGATATCGTCAAACCGTCATTGTATCTTTGGGCTGGATTTCGTTTAAAGTCGCAGGTAGGCTTTTATCGCGCAGTTTGGCTGTCCGAGCTGTTTTGCGATAAAACATCGTACGAGATCGTTTCCTGATACGATGTTGTTGTATACGATCTTCCCAAACTTTACGAGAAAAGAAGACTTTTACGGATTTTATCATAAAACTTGAAAGGTGAGACGGATCGAGACGAAATGAGAGACATTTCGACCATGGTTCAGAACATGATCGAATCGAAGGGCGTATGCCTTACGTCAAGGATGCGGGAGATCGGGGCACGGGACGGTCAGCTCGACGTACGGGGAACTGAACCGGGTTTGTTCAGCTTTTCGTAAAGTGAGTTGTATTGAGGCGACCAGATCACCGTACGGCGAGCTGAACTAGCTGGTTTGGTCGAACCAGCTCGCCGTATGGTGAGCTGGTCCAGGACCGATCAGTTCGCCATACGCCGAGCTGAACCGGCTGGTTCGGCTCGTCACACGTTGAACTGGTTCGGTCGAACCTACTCGCGTTTTACGGCAGATGCGGTTTTTGCGATTTTTCGCTTAACTTGGGCGATCGTGTAATCAGTGTTTGTTTCGTTCGTTCTTCTGAGATAACGATTTCCAAGAATTCCACGGATATCCTTTGTTCGAAAAGTCCTTAGAATTTTATAAAACGACTTCTCGCGTTTTACAAAACGTATTTTTATTTTTGTGGAAAGTTTTTGTCATTGAATCCGTCGTACCGATTTTGACCCCAACAGTTAGCCCCCCAGCTCGTAAGAATCGTGGAGTTCTTGCGAGCGGTTCGAACTTGTTCGGCAAGTTTAGAAGAATTAGGCGGAACTTAATGGCCCAAAAGTCCAAAGGTGAATAGTAAAACTTTTTCTTATAAGTTTATGGACTAAATTTTCAAATTCTTTACTCACTTCCTTCCATAACTTGTCTAAGGTTCAAGAAGTTTTCTCTCTTTCTTTCCTTTTGAATCTCTTTCTCTCATTTTCACTAAACATGTTATCTAAGAGAAGAACTCGTTCCGAAACCAGTTCTGGTCGTCGTTGTCACAACCTCGTGTCATGGTTCCGAAAGAAGAATATTCGATACCATTGGTTAATCTGGAAGATGCCGAATCGTATTGGGTGGCTGGAGGTGGCACGAGGACCAGCAGACCTAAAACCTGGGTTCCGCCTCCATTCCATGCTGATCGTATTGACGGATGCCTGAGTTTTGTCTGTCCCCATGGTCTCTACTCTATTCGAGAGTTTTTCCGAGTTCCAGAGGCGGTAGAGTTTCGCCTCCCACTAGCTGGAGAGAGTGAAAAAGTTGCTCCTGACGGCTTTTTCATATGCTATGACGTATTTTTAACGCAATGTCATTTTTTGTTTCCGATTCCGGAGATCATTGTTTGATACTTTCACCTACTTGGGCTATCGATTAGCCGATTGACCCCATGCAGCTTGCAACACCTCGTTGGTCTTCTGACGTTGAGTTACGAGCGGGGAATAATCCTTAGCGTTGATCACCTAAAATGTTTACTGAAACCTGAGGAGACAACACGAAGGATTAACTTATCGATGTTGGTGTCAAAAACCATAATCTCAAAACGTCTAAGATTATTTATGTTAAAGATCAAAATCATTACTTTCCGCAAAAAATATAATACGTTTTATAAAACACGAGAAGTTGTTTTATAAAACCCTAAGGACTTTCCAAAACAAATGAAATCCGCGGAAAACTTGGAAATCGTCATCTCGAAAGAACAAACGAAGCAATTGCCGATTACACGATTTCCCAAGATAAGCGAAAAATCGCATCGGCCGTAAACCGCGAGCAGGTTCGATCAAACCAGTTCAGCGTACACGAGCCAAACCAGCCGGTTCAGCTCACCATGCGGCGAACTGGTCGATCGCAGACCAGCTGGTTCAGTTAGCCGTACGGCGAGCTAGTGGCCCACGGACCAGCTCGCCATACGGCGAGCTGGCGGCCCACGGACCAGTTCGCCGTACGGCGAGCTGGCTCGACCAAGACAGCTCACCGTACGGTGAAATGAACCAGCCGGTTCAGTTTTCCATACGGCGAGCTGTCCATCTCCCGACAGCTCACCGTACGACGAGCTGGACCGTTCCCTATTCAGTTCGCGTACATCGAGCTTACCATCCCGAGCCTCGATCTCCCACGTCCTCGACTCAAGGCATACGTCCTTTGGTTTGATCATGCTCTGAACCATGGTCAAAACGACTTTCATTTTGTTTTACGATAAGTTCGGGAAGATCGTATAAATCGGCAACGATTAGGTGGAACATCGTACATTTTCAAACTATATGATCAACTTGAGAAATCTTATAAAAGCGGCATCGTATCAGGAAACAATCTCGTCAAAAATCGTAAATTGATTTTTATCGCAAAACGGCTCGGATAGCCCAAAAGCGCGATAACAACCCACTTGCAACTATAAACAAAATCCAGCCCTAAGATATAATGGCGGTTTTAGGATTAACTCGCAGAAAGAAGATAAATGTCAAGTTTGAAGATTAATAGAAGATTTCCGCACCGAAAAAGGAAAGACCGAGATAAATGGAAGATTCCCGATAAACTCGAATCTAGGCGAAAAGGAAGGACTAAACCGCCTAAGGAGGGAGTATATAAGCAGAAGGCAGAGGACAAGAGAAAGGGACGAATTCTAGACCTAGAAAGATGGCTGTTAGAGAATTTAGGACTTAAGTGTTTCAGACTAGCACGTCGGATCTCTTTGTAACAGCAGTCAATCTCTTTATCAATAAAGATCAGTCCGATTACAGACTCAGGCCGCACGGTACCTTCTAGTTGACGGACAAATTTATAAGTGGAGAATCTCCGGACCACTTATGACCTGTGTGCAAGGAGAAAAATCGCTGCGGATCATGCAAGAAGTGAATTCCGGTTCCTGCATAAACCATTCCGGCGGAAGATTTCTCGCGAAAAAAATCAAACGCCACGGGTATTTTTTGCCAACGATGATCAAAAATTGCGAGAATTTCGCACGAAAATGTGAGAAGTGCCAACAGCACGCTCCAAGTATCCATCAGCCAGCCGAAGTTCTCTTGTCCATATCGGCACAAAGGCCATCCTTGGCAAACACAACATAAATTTTTTTATCTCTCATACGAGATCACAACCTCAAACACCCTCCACACATGGAGTCTCATCCTCATCCATCGCCTCACTAGCACACGCAATCACGCCTTCACCTCCCTCGGGAGCTTTGCTATCATCCACGCTAGGTTGGAGAGCGCACTCTGTAGCAAGATCCGGGTCAGAGTCACTTCCTTCAACAGGAACATCATCTTTGGTCCCATGGACCGTCAATCCCTCAATGCTCTTCATCTTGCGCTGAAGTCTGCGCAACTCCAAAGCCTTAGCCTTCTTTGCTTCTTTCGCCTTAGGCAAATAACTCGCAGTCTTCCCGAGATCGCGCTCCAATTCACTGACCCTAACCTCGAACTGAGACACCTCCGCGGAATGCACATCTTCAATCACCTTCAACTTCCCTTCAAGCTGAGCGGACCTCTCCTGCGACTCAGCCAACTCGTTTGCCAAACACTCAACTTCGGATCCGCACTCGTTAATCACTCCATCGATTAACGAGAAAAACTAAAAGAGCCAAAGGAGACGATTAGACACCAAATAAAAAAAATAATATATAATCAAGACTAAGTTGTACTCGCAAATCAATACCTTAGCGCGATGTTGCGACATCAGATCCGAGCTCCACGCTTTGCTCGACAAAGGACCAGTCTCCGGGCCCTTTGCGCATCTCATTCTCTTAGGAGCATCAGGATTTTCGCAAGGTTTCTTACGACCTTTGTCTGGAGCAGCTGACATCTCACTAAGTTCCGGAAGTCCTAAGACGATCACCCTCTTGACCAGAGGGGGAGGTTTCGAGGCCGCAGCCGTTTCGACCTTGGCAGGAGCCGGCTCGACCTCAGTAGGAGTTGCAGCCAGCTCAACCTCAGTAGGAGCCGCAGCCAGTTCAACCTCGGCAGGAGCCGTAACCGGCTCGCCATCGATGGGAGCCGCTACGGTGTCGACCTCAGCAAGGGTCGGGACAGCGGACAAACTTGATTGTTTGACGGTGGAATCCGTACGGCGAGCTGGCGGCCCACGGACAAGCTTTCCATACGGCGAGCTGGCTCGACCAAGACATCTCAACGAAATCCAGCCCAAAGATACAATGACGGTTTAAGTATTAAGTCACAGAAAGAAGATAAATGTCAAGTTTGAAGATAAATAGAAGATTTCCGCACAGAAAAAGGAAAGATCGAGATAAATGGAAGATTCCCGATAGATTGACCTATAGCCCAGAATTCATATGAAGTGAGTCTTAATGTTTGTAGCCACCAAGGCCCATTCGAATTCTTTTTTTTTGGAATCATTATGAATCAAGACTTAAAGGTTGTACCCACCAAATCATGTTCTGATTCCTCCGAGCTAAAACCCTATTTAACTTAGTATTATTTTCGGAATTTTTTTTTTTAGTACTATAAATCTACTTAACTATCTAGGGTCGAAAATAGAGAGAGAAACTGTGGGAACCGAAATTCACACTTGTCGATTTCCGTTAAATAAGGAAACTTAGGAAAACCCTAATTTTCCAGAGGAACCGGATCTCTGCGAAAGCCTACGACAAGTAACCAAATAAATGCGGAAAAATATGAAAAACATAGTAAAACGAATTTATAAAGAAAGTCGATCTTATTTCTGATTCGCTTAAGAGCGTTGCAATCATTACAAGGAATTCCAAAGGCTTTGGCCGCATGGGCCATCAGCGAGTTACAAACATAAAACCCTAGATCTAGTCGAGTCGCAGCTCGATAACGAAAAACGGAAAAAGATAGGAAAAAAGGTTTGAATGATTTTGAACTGAACCTTATGAAAGGCTGCCTACATACCCCTTTCGGGGATCAAGTCGAACGTAGTTCAGTTGGTAGAGCTGGACCAGAGATCGAACTGCCTGGGCGAGTTCGTCTAGTAATTGAGCGCCAGTCATAGAAACCGAACTTGTCGAGAAAAAGCCTAAGTTTCTAAGTGCGGAAAATTCTAAGTCTAGAAAAGTTGTGAAAGTCTCAGATGAGAGCTCTGGATTTCNCCTTTCGGGGATCAAGTCGAACGTAGTTCAGTTGGTAGAGCTGGACCAGAGATCGAACTGCCTGGGCGAGTTCGTCTAGTAATTGAGCGCCAGTCATAGAAACCGAACTTGTCGAGAAAAAGCCTAAGTTTCTAAGTGCGGAAAATTCTAAGTCTAGAAAAGTTGTGAAAGTCTCAGATGAGAGCTCTGGATTTCGTCCGTCAGCTTCTGCCCTATGCCTCCTCCTTATATACTTCTCCTTAGGCGGTTTTAGTCTTTCCATTTTGCTCGAAACCGAATATTTCGGGAATTTTCCATATCTGTCGATCATTCCTTTTCTTCTGCGGAAATCTTCTATTTATCTTCAAACTTGCCTTTTATCTTCCGTCTGCGAGTAAACCGTCAAAGCGTTATCGTATCTTGGGGTTTGATTTCGTTAACGTCGCGAGATGGGTTTTTATCGTGTTTTAGGACCTTTCGGGCCGTTTTACGATAGAAACCGTTTTACGACTTTAACGAGACCGTTTCCTGATCTGATGCCGTTTTTTTACGATTCTCTCGACGTTTTTTATTAAAACGAGTTTTTTATGATTTTAACGAGAAATCTCGAATAAATCCTATAGTTTAGGCAATGTTCGGTGTTTCGTTTAACCGTTGCCGTTTTATACGATTTCCTCGAGTTCTTTCCGAGAAAGAGAAGTTTTGCGGTTTTTATCGTAAAACTTGAATGATAGGTCGGATCAAGACAGAACGGGAAACGTTTCGGCCGTGGTTCAGAATGCGACCGTGTCGAAAGACGTAAGGAAAGTATTTTTCGCAAAACCTGTTACGTTTACTTTCGAGAGTTACTTCGTTATGACATGATCCTGACTATACGAAGGATTTCTCGCGTAAGCAACGGGCGATGAATTTAGTAAATCGACGCAACGCATTGGGTTAACAATGTTTCCGTAGATTTTTCGAGAAACCTTTCCGCTTAGTTTTTGATTCTTCGGTGATAGTTTTTTCGGAGTCACCTTTGGAGTTTTACCAAAAGTTATTTCACCGAGATCTAGTCGCAAAATGTTTTAGCGGGTTTCTCGGGCGGAATGAATCACATGATCAGCAATAGGATCAGTCAGCGAGAAGGGAGGACGTGTTCCCTATTGCTGCTTTGTGTTCTCGATCTTTCTTTCGCCGCAAATGTTCTTGACATTATTCCGTGACTCACTTGGTCTGACGGAAAATGAGATCAATGCTTCGATGCCTAAAGATTTTGACTCTTATACTTGTTTTATCAAGTTTGAGAATATTTTTATGACTTCGGCAAATAATCGAGTTTCACTCTGAAGTTTCGCAGAGATTTTCTAACCGCATGATTGCGACGAGAGATGCTGTATATTCCTCGAGATTATTTCCCAGACAGTTTGGATCAGTCTTTAGCACTTAGACGGTTTTTAGATTGTCGTTTGCTTTTGGGATGATTTCGACGAGCTGTTGCATCGTCCGAATATTTTTCCGCTTATTTTAGAAAGCGTTTTCTTGATGCGAGGAAAAATGTTCGGCGAAAGAAGAAAGACGAGTTTCGTTTGAAGGATTTGGATGATAGACAATCCGGGTCGATTAAAGACCATGGTGGATCGGAGATGACTTGGAGTATGTCTGATTTACGAGAACTTCTAGGATCGAGTAGGTTTTAAGACGACGTCAGCGTCTCTAGCTCCTTCTTTCTTTTAGGAAATGAATACGTTTGAATGTGTGGCGATCGTTTCTCGGTTGTACGAGAGATTGGATTGGTTTGCGAGTTATGCCTGAATGGTTAGAGAACAACAAATCGAGATAGACAGAAATTGCTTACGAATTAGCACGCTAGACTATCTTCTAAATTCTAAGTTCTCTAGGTTTCTTGGCAGTTTACAAGACGTTTTCGTTTCTTACCTACGAGAAATTAGAAGTCTAATAAAATTCTCGAATCGGACATACCTTAGCTTCATCGATGATTTGGGGTCGACTATTCTTCGTTCTTTGTCTTTTGACTTACCGGTCTTCGACGAATTACCAGTGAGAGTATCGGAGCGGAGAGAAGACTTAACCATCGGAGCTCGTGTTCTTGTTTCTTCGTACTGCTGGTTTTATTTGACCGACTAGGTGCGCTTTGTATATCGGAAAATCAATCACGTGTTTATGATTGGATGTTTTCGACTTAGCGTGTCAGAGTTTCGTAGAATCAGATTAGGTTTAGAGAGTTCAGACTTCTCGTACAGTTTAGGCAACTTTGGTGTTAAGTCAACCGTTGCCGTTTTAGACGATTGATTCGAACTTATACGAAGAAATAAGTCTTTGTGGTTTTATCGTAAAATCCCGATGGAAATTCCGGTTCAGACGAAACGAGAATCAGTGCGATCAAGATTTCGAGAGAACTCGAGGATTGGTTCAGCTCGACGTAAGGCAAGTCGGGTGAACCCATTCAGCTCGTCGTGTGGCGATCTGGATTGTAATAACCCTTGGGGCGAAGTCAGCGTCTCTTGGGCGAGCCAGGCGCTTGGGTCAGCTCGCTGTATGGCGAGCTAGCAAGCTCTACGTTCGGCGAGCTTAGACGCTTAGCGCGGGTGATCTCGATTCTTCGAGTTGACTTGTTTTCGTCGTAGTATCTCAACGGAAAGTCCGATTGAGACGAAACAAAAAGCATCTCGATCAAGATTAGAGATGGAGATGTTTCGATCCATCGAGCTTGTCCAACTTGCCTAATGGTGAGTCGGCGAGCACAGTCCCGATTCATCAAGCTATCTTGTTTTCGTGGTAAAACCTCAACGAAAACTTTGATTGAGATGAAACGAAAAGCAGTGCGACTATTGTTTAGAGTACGGTCCGGCTCACCATAGCTATGAGTTGGATTGTGCGGACCCTCGGGAAAAAGTCAGCGCCCCTGGGACGAGGTTGATAGCCGGTCAGCTCGCTAAGATGGCAAGCTAGGTTGCTTGGCCAACTAACCGTCTTTTCGGCTGGATAGTATTGCCCGATTCTGCGAGTAGCCAAAGGTTCTTCCGCGAGCAACCTAGGGTTTTGTCGCGAATAACCTAGGGTTTTTCCGCGAGTCGCCTAAGGATTTTTCCGCGAACAGCCTAGGGTTTTCCGCGAGTATCCTAGGATTTATTTCGCGAGTAAGTTACGGTTTGTTCCGCGGTTTCTGGGAGAGCAAGTTCTATTTTTCCGAAAGGTTCTCGGAAAACGTCTTTTGCTTAACGCGTGAGATTTGTCCAACTCGGAAATAAGAAAAACATTATGGGGTTTGATAGATTTTATCGTTGCCCTTAGTGATCTGATATAGAAATCGTGAGCTTGTTTTGTTGCTCTCTCTGTGGCGAAGAGTCGCGATTAGGTTTTCGATTTTGTTGAGTACTACAGCGTTTGCGGGAGCGTTGGCTGTAGGAGCAGTCGCTGCTGGAGTTGTTTTACCAGCGTCTTTTTGCGAGTTGCGACTTTGTCTTTCATACATCCAGACATCGTTTTGGTCAAGCGTTTTGCGGCTATGAGTAAGAGTAATCCGCCCCCCCTCCTTCTAGCGCCAAACTGTGGGAACCGAAATTCACACTTGTCGATTTCCGTTAAATAAGGAAACTTAGGAAAACCCTAATTTTCAAGAGGAACCGGATCTCTGCGAAAGCCAACGACAAGTAACCAAATAAATGCGGAAAAATATGAAAAACATAGTAAAACGAATTTATAAAGAAAGTCGATCTTATTTCCGATTCGCGTAAGAGCGTTGCAATCATTACAAGTAATTACAAAGGCTTTGGCCGCAGGGGCCATCAGCGAGTTACAAACATAAAACCCTAGATCTAGTCGAGCCGCAGCTCGATAACAAAAAAACGGAAAAAGATAGGAAAAAATGTTTGAATGATTTCGGACTGAACCTTATGAAAGGCTGCCTACGTACCCCTTTCGGGGATCAAGTCGAATGTAGTTCAGTTGGTAGAGCTGGACCAGAGATCGAACTTCCTGGGCGAGTTCGTCTAGTAAGTGAGCGCCAGTCATAGAAACCGAACTTGTCGAGAAAAAGCCTAAGTTTCTAAGTGCGGAAAATTCTAAGTCTAGAAAAGTTGTGAAAGTCTCAGATGAGAGCTCTGGATTTCGTACGTCAGCTTCTGCCCTATGCCTCCTCCTTATATACTCCTCCTTAGGCGGTTTTAGTATTTCCATTTTGCTCGAAACCGAATATTTCGGGAATTTTCCATATCTGTCGATTCTTCATTTTCTTCTGTGGAAATCTTCTATTTATCTTCAAACTTGCCTTTTATCTTCCGTCTGCGAGTAAACCGTCAAAGCGTTATCGTATCTTGGGGTTTGATTTCTTTAACGTCGCGAGATGGGTTTTTATCGTGTTTTAGGACCTTTCGGGCCGTTTTACGATAAAAACCGTTTTACGACTTTAACGAGACCGTTTCCTGATCCGATGCCGTT
>CAKOAT010169266.1:43184-103473 GCA_932364175.1 Eruca vesicaria subsp. sativa
ATCTCGAGTTTTATAAAACGGCTTCTCGAGTTTTATAAAACGGCTTCTCGAGTTTTATAAAACGGCTTCTTGAGTTTTATAAAACGATCTTCGAGTTTTATAAAACGATCTCTCGAGTTTTATAAAACGACCTTTCGAGTTTTATAAAACGACCTTTCGAGTTTTATAAAACGACCTTTCGAGTTTTATAAAACGATATTTCGAGTTTTATAAAACGATCTTTCGAGTTTTATAAAATGATATCTCGAGTTTTATAAAACGATCTTTCGAGTTTTATAAAACGATCTTTCGAGTTTTATAAAACGATATCTCGAGTTTTATAAAACGATCTTTCGAGTTTTATAAAACGACCTTTCGAGTTTTATAAAACGATATCTTGAGTTTTATAAAACGATCTTTCGAGTTTTATAAAACGATCTTTCGAGTTTTATAAAACGATATCTCGAGTTTTATAAAACGACCTTCGAGTTTTATAAAACGATCTTCGAGTTTTATAAAACGACCTTTCGAGTTTTATAAAATGATTCTCGAGATTAATAAAACTGTCGCGTTTATGTGTTTGCGGAGAATTTTGGCTATTGATTCCGTCGTACCGATTTTGACCCCAACAGTTTTATAAAACTCAAGAAGCCATTTTATAAACTCGAGGATCGTTTTATAAAAGTTGAAGATCGTTTTGTAAAACTCGAAGATCGTTTTATAAAACTCGAGAAGCCGTTTTATAAAACTCGAGAAGCCGTTTTATAAAACTCGAAGATCGTTTTATAAAACTTGAGAAGCCGTTTTATAAAACTCGAAGATCGTTTTATAAAACTCGAGGATCGTTTTATAAAGCTCGAGAAGCCGTTTTATAAAACTCGAAGATCGTTTTATAAAACTCAAGAATCATTTTACAAAACCGCGAAAAACCAAAACCGCCGTAAAACGCGAACTAGTCACGACTAGTTCGCCCATCGGCGAACTAAGCCAGCTTGGCTTAGTTCGCTGGTGGGCGAACTAGTTCCATCTCGACTAGTTCGCCCACCGGCGAACTAGTCCCGTCCCGGCTAGATCGCCATTGGGCGAACTAAGAGGTGCTGACTTTGCCTCACTGGTTCTTTTTGCCTAGTTCGTCATATGGCGACCTAGCCAAGCTGAACTAGCTCGCCGTTCGTCGAGCCGACCATCCCGAGCCTCGATCTCCCACATCCTTGATTCAAGGCATATGTCCTTCGACACGATCGTATTCCGAATAACGGTCGAAATGGCTCCCGTTTCGTCTCGATCCGTTCTATCGTTCGAGCTTTACGATAAAAACCGTAAAACTTTGTTTTCTCGAAAAGAACTCGAGGATATCGTATAAAACGGAAACGGTTAATCGAAACACCTTAATATCACCTAAACTATACGATTTATTCGAGATTTTTCGTAAAAATCGTAAAAACGTGATTTTTATAAAACCCGGAGTAAATCGTAGAAAACAGTAACGATTAATAGAAACATCGAACATTGCTTAGCTTTACGATTAACTTGAGAAACTTATCTAAAAACGGCATCGTATCAGGAAACGATCTCGTCTAAAGTCGTAAAACGGATTTATCGCAAAACGGCTCGGAAAGTCATAAAACGCGATAAAAGCCACTCGCGACTTTAAACGAAGTCCAACCCGAAGATACGACGACGTTTTGGCGATTTACCCGCAGAAAGAAGATAAATGTCAAACTTGAAGATNAAACGATCTCGTCTAAAGTCGTAAAACGGATTTATCGCAAAACGGCTCGGAAAGTCATAAAACGCGATAAAAGCCACTCGCGACTTTAAACGAAGTCCAACCCGAAGATACGACGACGTTTTGGCGATTTACCCGCAGAAAGAAGATAAATGTCAAACTTGAAGATAAATGTCAAGTTTGAGGATAAATAGAAGATTTCTGCGTGAAAAAAAGGAAAGATCGAGATAAATGGAAGATTCCCATTAAACTCGAATCTGGGCGAAATGAAAAAGACTAAACCGCCTAAGAAGGAAGTATATAAGCAAGAGGCATAGGGCAGAAGAAAGGACACGAGTTTTCAGAGCTTTCACCACCAAACTTAGCATTTAGGAAATTTTTCATTTTCGTTATCGAGCTGCGTCTCAACTAGGGTTTTAGTCTTAGATTGCTAAAACTAGGAATTTTGCCGACGGCTCACGCAGCTAAGGCAACTCTCGTTGTAACCGTTCTTACGCGAATTCGGAATAAGAATCCTTCTTGCTTTCAATCTCGTTTTTATTTTTATCTTTCAATTTATTTATATTAATCGCGTTCTTGGTTACTTGTTGTTGGCTTTCGCAGAGATCCGGTCCCTCTGGAAAATTAGGGTTTTCCTAACTTTCCTTATTTTACGGAAATCGACAAGTGTGAATTTCGGTTCCCACATCGATCGATTGTTGATGTCGGTTTTTCTGATGGGATTGCGCATCGATCGATGTAGGTATAGACTTGTCGATCGATTTTGTGGGCTTCGTCTTCTTGATGGATTGTAGGAGTCTATCATCTGTAAGAATAGAATGGATTTCCTTGGCATACTCCTCATCATAATCCTCTTGGCGATCCTCTGAATCTGATATGATTGCAGTGTCTATTGCAAAGCTCTCATGGAAACCGCTGTCTACCCACCTGCCTATAGAGTAGTCATCCTGCTGGTTGCTGGTGGTCTGAAGGAAAAATCGGGTGTGATTTCCTGCGTGGACTGTCTGTCCATCGATGCGTCAAGAGTTTCAAAGGTCGCCGGCTGGTTGAGGGAGTCGATCAATGGCGTTGAGTGTGTGTCGATCGATTCAGAATACTTGATTTCATACTCTAGTCCACAGTGGCATGCAGCGATGAACCCAGCTTCTCTAGTCTCCAATAGGTATACATGTTGCTTAACAACACGCACAGGGTCATATAAAACGTTTGGATCAATTAGACTAAGAAAAAACCTGTTAGTGTTCATGTCACAAACTGCTCCTACTGCGGCCATGAAAGCTCTTCCCAGTAAGAGTGAAGAATTCTAGTTTAGCTTGATATCTAGGACATGAAAATCCAGAGGAACTAGTGCAGTACCAATCTGCACGTCCACGTCTCTGATTATACCACCTGATTTACTCTCAGAAAAATCCACAAAGGTGAATGATTCTTGTGAAGGTTCTACCTTCAGACCAAGATGATCTGCCATGACCTTTGTTAGGATGCTGACTGATGCTCATGTGTCACATAATGCATGTGGGAACTCAATACTTTTGACAGAACACGGTATTGCAAACTTCCTAGGATCATTCTTCTTCTTCTTCAATTTAATCCTTTATTTCATCCTTTCCCTAACATGGTGAAACATCTTCCTAATGTGCTCCCCAGCTTCCTTGGTCTCTCTAAAGAACATCCACAGGCTCTGATGTCTCTCAGTAGTGGTCTTGTCAATGTACATAGGCTCTGTTGTAGGGTTGGTAGATAGTGGTTTGAGTGCATTGATTCGTGATATGTCTATTGGGGGCAAAACCACTCGGCATGTGATAGTATCGTGTTGGTGGATGGGAATAGGGCCCTGTCGATCGTTGACATGTTCTCTTTGTTGATCAATGTTCGGCTCGTGATGTGGATCGATGGTAGAGTATAAAGAGCTGGGTGGATGTGGGTGTCTGTTTGTGAACTCCGCGTGGGTCAATATCCGGATGGCATCACATGTTTCAGTCGGCTCAGTAGGTGTCGATTGATCTGCGTAGTGACATGTCGATTGATCTCTGTTGAGTCTTGTCGATTGTTGCGCACTAGGTGGCATCGATCGGTGAGAAGGTGATTCTACGAGATCGGACCAGTTTTCCTCCTCTAAATCGTCTTCTTCCATCTTTATATGTCGAATCTCGTGCCAGTAATCATCATCCAGTATGGCCTTAACGTGCTGTTTCATAGCTCCATCCCCTTCTTGCTTCCTGACTAACAGCTTTTCCAGTCTGAACCACCTGAGTCTCAAACTTCCTTACCTGAGTACCCAAGGTCTCAATTTTGGTGTCCAACTCTTTGTAAATAGAATCGATCTTTCCACTGAGATCCACTATCAGCCTTTGTTTTCCTTTAAGAACCTGATCAAGCATGGCTTCAATCTTGTTCTCATGAGTTTGTTGTGGTGGAGTCTAGTAAAATGAAGTTCCATAACCATTGTTGTTACTGTAGCTGCTGTAGGGGTTCCAAAATTGTGGATTCTGGTTGAAGTTACTCCTCTGACCATTACCACTGAAGTTCCAATTTAAAAACTGGTTTCCAGACCTTTGAAAACCAGTTCCTCCAATGTAGTTCATATCTGCTAACTCTGAATTCATATCTTATGCATCTTTAGCTGAGTAAACCTGTCTCATAAGCAGCTGGTTGACTTTGTCTAACTGAGCTTTTACTTCATCCATTTGTTCCTTCCCAAGGAATGCTACATATTTCTTCCTTTAAGAATCAGTGTTCTTGATGCTGCTGCTGTTCGCTAGGTTCTCGATAAGTCTCACAGCTTCTTCTAAATTCCTGGTGTTAAAGCTTCCATCCTTTTCTGTTTCCAGAGCCATCTGATACTTCAAAGCGATTCCTCCAAAGACAGTGATGAGCAGCTGCATTTCATTGAATCCATGGTGTGGACAGTCGCGCTGGAAGAACTTAAATATAATCCAAGAGTCTTTGAAGGACTCTCTAGGTTTCTGTGTGAAGGCAGCAATCCTGCTCCTTAGTTCTTCGGCTTGTGTTTCATAAAAGAAATTGCGCAGAAACGAATTCTTGATGTCATCCCAGGATGTAAGAGATCCTAGTGGTAGCTGCTTGAGCCAATGTGCATCATCTCCAGAAAGTGAGAACTTGAAGAGATTGCACAATAAGTAGTCCTCATGGACTCCCTTAACTCTAATAGCAGCGATGAGATCCTCGAACCTCTCAAGATGGTCCATTGGATGCTCACGTGGCAACCCACAGTAGGGTATCTGAGCCACAAGTGTGAAGTACTAGGGCTTCAACTCGAAGTTCTCCCTCTGAACGTCTGGGAGATGAATAACTGACCTGTTGGCATAGTACTGGTCTGGAAGGTTGTAGTCTGCCAATGTCTTGGGTCGAGTGGCCTCATCAGTATCAGGTTCAGGGACAACATTCCCCTAATTTTCTAATTTCTGACTTGCTTCATTACGCAGAAGACCTTCCTGGTCATACAGGTCTCCATTCTTGTTCGCGGTTAATATCAGAGGCGCAACCATGTCTCGCGGCTGAGTATCGATCGATGTACGAATAGTAGTGTCGATCGATGTCAAGTGATCAGATTCAGTCGATGAAGAGTAGTCCTTGTCGATCGATGATGAAGAAAGGTTGGTTGAGGTCTGATGAGAATCAGTCGACAAAGAGATATTAGCGTCGATCGATCCCGAATGTAGGTTTTTGTGGATCGAACGTTCCAAGCTTGAAGGGTCTTCTGAAAATAGCAGTAGTTTTTTCCTTGTTGCTTCTGGTTATGCTATGCATGCACCTGAAAAATTAAGAAAAAATTGATCAGAAGATGATAAAAGAAAAAGAACAAGAAAACCTTAGATTTATTAGATTAAATCTAAAGGTGATCAAAGCTCCCTGGAAACGGCGCCTAATTTGACACGTGCTCAAAATTACCCTATTGAGCAACTTACTCTCGCAAATAAGAGATCTATTCCAATACTTAGGAATCGAATCCATAGGGAGCTATGGAACATATTAAATTTAATCAATCACTAAAACTATATGAATATCAATAGTAAATCACAGTAAGCAAGTAAACTGTAAATAGGAAATATTCTAATTAAGCAAGACAATTACTCAACAAGAATAAAATGATGGTTTTGAATTTAAAATGGAAAGGTGTTAGACTTAGGGTTTTTATTCATGTGTTGGAGATTATAATCCTATAGGTGCTATCTAGTTGTTTGCATGCTATTAAAGAGCTTTAACTATCTCAACAACAGATTTACTAAACTTTCATTTAATAATTAAGCCTATTGACTAGAATGTTGCTGACCAAGACAAGAATTTTCGATGAATGACAGTGTCAATCGATTATTCTAAAGGAATATCGACCGATTCACTTTACTCGACATCGATCAATTTCTTATGGGAATATTGATCGATGCAACTAGTCAAGCGTTACCTAGATCAAACTTTTGCTCTATTTCCAGTAAAATCCTAGCTTAATCAAGATGTGTTCAAGACTATCAAAGTTATTCAAAGATATTTAAACAACCCAACAATCCTAGATTCAGATTTCTAGTTAGCAAGTCTAGAACATAAGCATTAAGAACATCCTATTAATGAATACCACAACAAGCGATCCTATAGTTGGGGCTAAATCTACTAACCTATTTAAACCCTAGTTCTAACAAGTAAATTACTCAGACATAACTAAGCAATTCATAACAAAAGCAAAGTAATAAAACTGCATAGTATAGATAGATAGGAAACAATGGATTTCCAATCACAAATATCTCTATTGATCTTCTCTCCCAAACTAAAATCTTAAAACCTTTTGCTGTGAAAAGAATACAAAAAATCTCTCCCTGCTCTAACACTTTGGCAGAACCTATAAACTAAGTTTAAAGCTCGTCAGGGGTATAATTGTCATTTGATGATGTTTGGGCTTCAAGTTGGCTTGTCTACGAATTGGTCTCTGCGTCTTTGGAATCGATCGATCATCCTAGGTGCATGTTGTTGGGGTCAAAATCAGTACGACGGAATCAATAGCCAAAACTCCCCGCAAAAATACAAAAGGAATAGTTTTATAAAACCCGAGGAGTCGTTTTATAAAACTCAAAGTCATTTCTAAAACTCGCAGACCGTTTTATAAAACTCGAGAAGTCGTTTGAAAAATCGAAGAATCATTTTATAAAACTCGAGAATCGTTTTATAAAACTCGAGAAGCCGTTTTATAAAACTCAAAGATCGTTTTATAACACTCGAGAATCGTTTCATAAAACTAAAAAAGCCGTTTTATAAAACTCGAAGATCGTTTTATAAAACTTAAAGATCGTTTTATAAAACTCGAGAAGCCGTTTTATAAAACTCAAAGATCGTTTTATAAAACTCGAGAAGCCGTTTTATAAAACCCGAAGATCGTTTTATAAAACTCGAGAATCATTTTGTAAAACTCGAAGATCGTTTTATAAAACTCGAAGATCGTTTTATAAAACTCGAGAAGCCGTTTTATAAAACCCGAAGATCGTTTTATATAACTCGAGAAGCTGTTTTATAAAACCCGAAGATCGTTTTAGAAAACTCGAGAATCGTTTTATAAAACTCGAAGATCGTTTTATGAAACCCAAAGATCGTTTTATAAAACTCGAGAATCGTTTTACGAAACCGAAAAAAACCGAAACAGACGTAAAACGCGAACTAGTCGCAACTAGTTCGCCCACCGGCGAACTAAGCCAAGCCGGCTTAGTTCGCCGGTCCCGACTAGTTTGCCCACCGGCGAACTAAGCCAGCCCCCGGCTTAGTTCGCCGTTGGACGAACTAAAGACTTCCTGGACGTCCCGAGCCTCGATCTCCCGCATCCCCGATTCGAAAATTACGTCTTTCGACACGGTCGCGTTCTGAACCACGGTCGAAACGTCTCCCGTTCCATCTCGATCCGACCTATCGTTCGAGTTTTACGATAACAACCGTAAAACTTCACTTTCTCGACAAAGAACTCGAGGAAATCGTATAAAACGGCAATGGTTAAACGAAACACCGAACATTGCCTAAACTATACGATTTATTCGAGATTTCTCGTTGAAATCATAAAAAACGCATTTTTAGTAAAAACGTCGAGTAAATCGTAAAAAACGCGTTTTGAATAAAAACGTCGAGTAAATCGTAAAACCTTACGATTAGCTCGAGGAATTTACTAAAAACGGCATCAGGTCGGGAAACGATCCTGTAAAAAGTCGGAAAACGGATTTATCGCAGAACGGCCCGGAAGGTCCTAAAACGCGATAAAAACCCATCTCGCGATCTTAACGGAATATAACCCAAAGATACGATAACGTTTTGATGGATTACTCGCAGAAGGAAAATAAATGTCAAGTTTGAAGATAAAGGGAAGGTTTGAAGAAAAATAGAAGATTTCCGCGGAAGAAAAGGAAAGATCGAGAAAAATGGAAAATTCCCGATATAGTCAAATCTGGGCAAAATGGAAAGACCGAATAACCAAGGCGAGGAGTATATAAATAAGAGGTCTAGGGCAGAAGCAAGGGACACGATTTTCAGAGCTCTCACCACCAAAATTAGTGTTTAGGAATATTTCCGTTTTCCGTTAGCGTGTTGCGTCTCAATTAGGGTTTTTCGTCCTTAATTTTTCGGCTACTCTCTTTGTACCAGTTCTACGCAGATTCGGAATAAGAACCTCTTTGCTCTCGATTTTTGTTTATTCATTTAAATTTTCTAAGTTTTTTGTTATCTTAATCTTCGTTGTGCGGTTCTGCAGATAGCCGGTTCCTCTGGAACTTAGGGTTTTCCCGAAGTTTCCTTATTTACGATTATTTGACAGTAGGTGGATTTCGGTTCCCACAGTTTGGCGCTAGAAGAAGGGGGGGTCGGATCTATCTTACACCGAACCCGCAACATGTCCAACAAAGAAACGATGACCGGTGACAACCCAACTCGCAACGAACGCGATAACGTTGAAACAACACCACCACAAGGAGCGTCTGCGGCCAACGCTACAAACGCTAACGCCGAGACCCTCGAGAATATGCTTTCCGAGTTAAACAAAAAATCGGAAGAGCAGGAAAAGCTCATTGGTTCGCTCGCGAAATGGGTAGAAACCCTAACCGCGAAAACCCGAGCAATTCGCCGCTGCGGAACAACTAACATCCGCGGAAGGAGGCTCGACTTTGGCGCTCCTACGGATCGTCCCAGAACTGAGCAGGTTAACTTACCGGAAAAGGATTCCGGAAAAGATAATCCTGACGCAACGCTGAACGAATCGGAGAAACCTCCTACTCATGAACAGGAGACCGAGGGCGATGGCATCGAAAGGGTTAACCTGGAGACGAGCGACCAGGCCGATTCATCGGACGAAGACGCTGACGTCCATCCTAGGAGAAGAAAGACTCGAAGTCCTCTGCCGGAGTCTTTTCCCGAACGTTCTTTTACTTGAGACGAAGGGGAACTCGACTTCGCGCGATACGCAAAAACCGCCGAGGAGCGATCTCCGGTCACTCGCAGCAAACGCCAACAAGGTCGGAAAACTGCTGGCGGTCTGACCGAGATTCGCGATCTCCACGAATATATCCCCAAAACGGCCGCAGCGGTAAAAGCGGTGAAATCTCAGATTCACCACGCTAGCAGCGCCGCACCCGAGATCGATCGGCTACTGTACGAGTCTCGGAAAACGCCCTTCACGGCCCGCATCACCGAGATCAAACTGCCCGATCCCCAAAAACTTAAGGTGCCGACTTACGACGGGACGTCCGATCCCAAAGCGCACCTACAAGCGTTCCAGATCACCATGGGACGAGCCAAGCTCAAGGACCACGAAAAAGACGCAGGCTACTGCCGCCTCTTCGTCGAAAACCTAGAAGGCGCCGCGCTCGAATGGTTCGCCAAACTTAGGAAAAATTCGATCGGAAGTTTCCGTCGACTGGCTTCGCAATTCCTGAAGCAGTATCCGATGTTCATTAACCTGGAAACCTCCGACGCCGACCTCTGGAGCTTGGTGCAGAAGGAGGACGAATCTCTCCGCGATTTCATGAGCAGATTCAAACTCGTCATGGCTAGGGTTAGCGGGATTAGCGACAAAGCCACCATCGACGCGTTAAGGAAATCGCTCTGGTATAAATCGAAATTCCGCAAGTGGATAACTCTCGAGAAACCGCGGACGATCCAGGATGCGCTCCATAAGGCCACTGACTTCATAACCATCGAAGAGGAGACCAATATCCTGTCCGAGAAGCATAAGCCGACGAAAACATCCGCGAAGGATAACGCGTCCGAGCATAAGCAGAAAAAGAGGAACTCTCGTAACGACAAATTCGCCCATCACGAGGGACAGGATCTCCAAGGGGCGCATAACTACGCCATCAACTCCGGTTCGGAGCAAGGGTGAACTACGGGTAACACGTGAACGAGAAATTCGAATTACGACGAGAATTCTTTCTGCGACCTCCACCAAACCCGCGGGCATTCCACCGTGAACTGCAAAGTTCTCGGCGCCAGACTTGCCGCAAAATTGGTCGCGGGAGAACTTTCCGAGATATCCAGTGTCAAGGATCTCATCCGCGATTCGGATCGCCTTCCGAAGAACGACAGGAACGCGCGAGCAGATACTCCGCCTCAGGGAAACCAGTCAGGCAAAAAACGCGGACGAAGACAAGACGAGAAGGGTAACGACGCTAACCGCCAAAAAATCAACATGATTATCTGTGAATCGCAATACTACAACGACACCGTCTCGTCTATAAAATCCTACCAACCCAAAGCCGAAACCGGCTCGAGTTGGAAGGTGCCGACGGATGACTCTCCGAAAGGAGTGATAACATTCGACGATGCTGAAACCGGCGGAATCGACCAACCTCACGCCGATCCTCTTGTCATCGACTTAGTAATTGGCGATTTAGAAGTAGCTCGGATCTTTGTCGATACCGGGAGTACTGTCAACGTGATCTGCCGCAATACGCTAGCACGCATGGTAATCGATCTCTCGGAAGTCGAGCCGATTCCAAAACCGCTGACTAGTTTCTCTGGCGAGACGTCAATGACCCTGGGATCAATCCGACTACCGGTTGCCGCAAAAGAAGTGACGAAAATCGTTAACTTCGCGGTAGTCGATTTCCAGGCTATCTACAATGTAATCATGGGCACGCCTTGGATAAATTCCATGAAGGCGGTTCTGTCCACGTATCACTTAGGCATCAAATTCCCAACGCCTATGGGAGTCACAGTAATTTGGGGATGCCAAAGACAATCGCGATCTTGCTTCCTGGCCGAACATAAGCTGAGGCAACCAGCGGTAGCAATCGTAAAACCAAAACGGGCAAAGGTCACGCCACCGCCCGCAGAAGACGACCCAAAGCAAGCAACGGCCAAGAAACCGGAAGTTTCCGCACTCATCGCTTCCATCCGACCGGAGGAGACAATCCCGGACAAAGACATCGATCCCGCAACTGAAGTGATCGAGAAGTCGGTGACAGCCGAGTAAGCACACTCGCGCAAACAATCAGAACTACGAGATGGCTTGATTTCCGAAAGGAATACGTAGGCAGCTCGCCTAAAGACGAGTTCAGCTATCCCCCCTTCCAAAACGGGGGGGGGGGGAGTGGGTGAGTATACGAGTATTCCTATACTCCCAAATTTTTTTTCAAAATTTCGTTTAGCTTTGTAATCGAAATTTTTTTGAAATTTTTAATAAAGACAAAGTTAGACTATCTCCGCTACTATCAGAAAACGCAAATCCGGAAAATCGCTTCCGCAGTGACAACTATTTAATCGTCTTTCTAAAAAACTTGCATATCAAAATATTTTCGGAAAGAACTGGCGAGACGTCGCCTAAACTCTCAAAGAAAAATATTTCCCCAAGTCCGTCCGCGACTATAAAAACACGAACGCTCGGCGATTGGCCCCGTCGAGCACACTAACCGTCCTAAACAAACGCACCGACCTATCGGTCCGCATACATCCGACGGGAATAAAATAGCGCGCTATAAAAGAAATCCAAATTTTTGGTCAGCACTTCCGGGCAACTTAGAAATTGTTCCCGGTGAGATGCTCGATTCCAACCATACGAATCGTATAAGCCGAGAACCTATCGCGGATTCTAAATCGGTATGGAATCAGGTTAAAATCGCAATGGGCAAAACGAAAGCTGACTAGTCATCGTACAGCCCAATCCGAAAGTAAACCTAGGTCTTGCCCTAAACCCAGCACACTGGTCGCTAACGTCTCAAGGCATGAATCGAGATCCTAAAGGCATGTCTCTTCGCCCACATCTAAACACTCGCGAAAATCAAAATCTCCCGAGTTAACGAATCGGACGATTTACACCAAAGAGTTAGATACGAGATGACAACTCGTATTCTTCCCTCTACATCTAACGCAAAACCCGAATTTCATACTTAGAAAATATTGTCTTATTAAAAGCATCCAAGTACATACCGCCCAGCGGTAGGGATTCAAAGCCACCAACGGCCAGTCTCGGAAAAACAACAACAAAATCGAAAAACTAAGAACATCACACATTGAAGTCATCAAACGCAGACTGATCGACTTCACCATCCACGTCCGAGATCCCAGGTCCAATTTCGACGGAATCCGGCGACACCACAATAGGGTTCCACTGATCCCACATATGCTCCCAGGATTGGCAGACTCATTCTTCTTCTTCTCTCTCTTAGCTAGACGTGTCTTCTGCTTCGTAATCGCAGCCTCATACGAATAGTCCGATTCCTGGGTAAGCTGCAAACCCCCAACTACGCCCCGACAATCGCGGAAATCGCCATTCGCTCTTTGCGCATCTTCGAATTCCGCATAAAGAGGCACAAACCGCTCGCGCCGAGCCATCAACGCTGCAGCAACCTCTCTTTTGCCTGCCCTACGAGCGCGGTGAGCCATCGTGTCAGAATGTTCTAGGCTTCGACGAGATTCAGCTTCATACTCTTCCCTCACACGAGCGGCCTCCGTTGCAGCCAAATCCTGGGCACGAGAGAAACTGGCATCGACCTCCCCTCTGATACGAACAGCCTCCTCCTCTGCTGCCGCAACCCTAGATTCGGCCCTGCGAAGTTCCGCACAATTCGCGCTCACCGCTTCGCTCATAAAGCGATGACACTGCAAAACGGAAAAAACATCCTTCATAAAAACATATATACATAATAATAAAGAATAGGCAAACCTTGTTGAAAAGCCTCGACGCTTTCGCAAACGGTGTGTCAGCTGGTCCTCGGGATGACGTCTCGGCCGGATCAAATTCGGAGGGCGAAAAGTCAATAAGATCTTCGATATTGATATCTTCGTCAGATGCCCGACCGCGATAGATCGGAACTTCTTTATCCTGCGGAGATCTAGGCCTTTCCCTCTCCTCTGCATCATCGCCCGCCTTAAAATCAGCATGACCGTCACGAGAAAAACCGGACGAATAATAGGCAACGGCACGACGGATCCTTTTCGGAGAAAAATACCCCCAATGAAGTGGGTCGCCACGTAGAGATTCATAACCTCCGGAATATCCTCAAGCATCAGCATCAGGAGGGCAGGCACTGCGAAACAAACGAAAAAGTTAAAACCTATATCCATATGGATATGGGTATCACGTTAATGGAATACCGTTTGTCGCCCACGCAGCCCTAATCAAAGGAATACAACTCTCCTCCAACGATGCGCTGGCGATTTTGACATAAAAGAATCGGTAAATCCAATCGTGATCATTCGAGGCAAGCCCGCCAACAACCGTCATGTCCCGCCGGGGGGCTAAGTAAAAACCATCCTTTCTCCCCATGAATGTCAACATAGAATCATGACAAGGTGCTGTAAGCCACTAGGGCGTAGTTGGCCGAATGGTACTCCAAACCTATCCAAGAATTCGAAAATGGCTCGAGGAATAGGGAACCATAGCTGGCAGGTCAACAGAAAGGCTTCGTAGCACGTAAAATAATTCGGAGGCGGATCCTCGGCACCCTGACCCTGGACATTGATGCGAAACTGGACCGACTCAGGGATCGCATAGATGTTTCTCAAATATCTGAGAGAACCAACAGTGCTCGTGCTCATGCCAACTGTTTTCTTCCGAGGTTTATCTTTCTTCGGAACCCAGAAATTCGAAGGCGGTACCTCCGCGGCGCTCACGGCTAAATAGTAGTCTGCAAACTCTTCCTTGGTCGTAAAGAAACGTTGAAAGACCGGCTCGGGGAGAGGACAGCCGCTGGAAATATCAAGGTCGCTCGGATCAAAGATTGATGCATGAGCATAATCTGAAACTTTCCGTCCGGAAGACATATTGGATAGTTGAAAGAAAAAGGATCCAAAGGAAAAGGTAGAGAGAAGCTTTCCTAAAGCTTAGGCAAGTTATGGAAGAGTGAGTGAAAAACTTGAAAAACTCACTCCATATACTTATAGGAAAGAATTTTACTATTCACCCTTGGACTTTTGGCCATTCAAGTTCCGCCTAATTCTACCAAACTCGCCAAACAAGCTCAATCCACTCGCAAGAACCTCACAATTCTTACGAGCTGGGGGGCTAACTGTTGGGGTCAAAATCAGTACGAAGGAATCAATAGCCAAAACTCGAAAAGCCGTTTTATAAAACTCGAAGATCGTTTTATAAAACTTAAAGATCGTTTTATAAAACTCGAGCAGCCGTTTTATAAGATTCGAAGATCGTTTTATAAAACTCGAGAAGCCGTTTTATAAAACTCGAAGATCGTTTTATAAAACTCGAGAATCGTTTTATAAAACTCGAAGATCGTTTTATAAAACTAGAGAAGCCGTTTTATAAAACCCGAAGATCATTTTATAAAACTCGAGAAGCCGTTTTATAAATCCAGAAGATCATTTTATAAAACTCGAGAATCGTTTTATAAAACTCGAAGATCGTTTTATAAAACTCGAAGATCGTTTTATGAAACCCAAAGATCGTTTTATAAAACTCGAGAATCGTTTTACGAAACCGCAAAAAACCGAAACAGCCGTAAAACGCTAACTAGTCCCGTCCCGACTAGTTTGCCCACCGGCGAACTAAGCCAGCCGACTTAGTTCGCCGTTGGACGAACTAAAGACTTCCTGGACGTCCCGAGCCTCGATCTCCCGCATCCCCGATTCGAAACTTACGTTTTTCGACACAGTCGCGTTCCGAAGCACGGCCGAAACGTCTCCCGTTCCATCTCGATCCGACCTATCGTTCGAGTTTTACGATAAAAACCGTAAAACTTCGCTTTCTCGACCAAGAACTCGAGGAAATCGTATAAAACGGCAACGGTTAAACGAAACACCGAACATTGCCTAAACTATACGATTTATTCGAGATTTCTCGTTGAAATCATAAAAAAACGTGTTTTTAATAAAAACGTCGAGTAAATCGTAAAAAACGCGTTTTTAATAAAAATGTCGAGTAAATCGTAAAACCTTACTATTAGCTCGAGGAATTTACTAAAAATGGCATCAGGTCTAGAAACGATCCCGTAAAAAGTCGGAAAACGAATTTATCGCGGAACGGCCCGGAAAGTCCTAAAACGCGATAAAAACCCATCTCGCGATCTTAACGGAACCTAACCCGAAGATAGGATAACGTTTTGATGGTTTACTCGCTGAAGGAAAATAAATGTCAAGTTTGAAGATAAAAGAAAGGTTTGAAGAAAAATAGAAGATTTCCGCGGAAGAAAGGGAAAGATCGAGAAAAATGGAAAATTCCCGATATAGTCAAATCTGGGCGAAATGGAAAGACCGAATAGCCAAGGCGAGGAGTATATAAAGAAGAGGTCTAGGGCAGAAGCAAGGGACACGATTTTCAGAGCTTTCACCACCAAAATTAGCATTTAGGAATATTTCCGTTTTCTGTTAGCGAGCTGCGTCTCAATTAGGGTTTTTCGCCCTTAAGTTTTCGGCTACTCTCTTTGTACCAGTTCTACGCAGATTCGGAATAAGAACCTCTTTGCTCTCGATTTTCTTTTATTCATTTAAAGTTTCTAAGTTTTTTGTTATCTTAATCTTCGTTGTGCGGTTCTGCAGATAGCCGGTTCCTCTGGAAACTTAGGGTTTTCCCGAAGTTTCCTTATTTACGATTATTTGAACGTAGGTGGATTTCGGTTCCCACACATGTCTATCGACGTAAGTCACTCCATGTCGACCTCGATCGTGTTGGTCTTTTCCAAATCGAGTGATTTATCCAATTCTCTCTAAAATGCTCCAAAAACATCATTTTCCTCCAAAATACTCCTGAACGTAAAAATATGTTTAAGAACTTTTATAATATTATAAATATTAGTAGAGACACCAATATAATATGACTAAAAACGAGTCAAAATCATGGTATATCACATATCTAGGTCATGGTCGATAATGGTTAAAATCCATGACTTATCAACACCCCAGACCTACCTTTATTCTTGCCCTCAAGCAAAACAAACAGGTAGTCCATTAAAAGAGGTTTTAGAAAATAGCAGGGACTCACAAAATCTTCAAACTTAGAATCATCACCACTACAATGTTACAACCTCATCGAATAGGTGTGAACCTCAGAGATACTTTATATACATTATCTTAGTTTATCAACTAAATCATTCTACCAGAAACTTAGCAAATACTAAGTTGACTCACCCCTCTACTAACCTCATTTCTTACAGGAGAATAAAATGTAGGCTTTCCCTTGGGAGTACTGAACATAGGATGCTTGGACTCTTACTCCATTAGGTGTCTGAGTAGACATGTAGTCATATTCTAGTGTCTTTTCTCCCTATATCCCTCTTCTCTAAATCTTTTCAATTCAATATCAGTGAACTAAGGCAGGTACTAATGCCTTCCATCTTGTTCACCTTATTGAATTTTTATTTGAAAAAAGTGTAGGCGAATAGTGGGGTCATCGGTAATGTACCTACCCATCGCTTACACAATGTGTGATCATTCCTTTGAATTAGAATAGTGGGGTCACCAGTAATGTACCTACCCCTTTATATCTCAGGAAATCATCTCAATCTTTTTTTATATAAATGCTCAAGAGAGGAGAGAAGGAAACCAAAAATTTATAGACTCGTACATTCAGGTTTGGAGGAGGAATTTGATCCAATGTATACCAACCCCTAAAACAAGAAAATCAATCATACTAGAGTTGGAGGTTAGCTTTGGTTCCTTTAAACTTTCAAAGCAAGTGTGATCTAATGGCCAGGTGATCCACTTTAATATCTCTAGTATAATCTGTTGTTAACAAGTCTAAGAGTGGTGCTGATGCGTAGTTATATCATAAGTAAGATTTTTTTTTTTTAACAAACGTTTTTGATTAAATTCATAGAAACAAAATGTTAGCAACTATATCCACCAGACTTAAATTACACTGTCCCAGTATAACAAGTCTAAGACTGGCTAGAAAAATAAGTAAAAGGTTAGATAAAGAAAAGTTAGTGTTTCTGACCTCCCTGAATACGTAATCGATCAATCGACAGTAATATTGTCGATGACTTGAGAAGGATATCGATCGACAGAGGTGGGAAGGTGTCGATCGATATTGAAAGGACAGAATCGCACCATCAGGTTGGAAGAAGTCTAAATCATTTGATCTGTCAGCTCTGTTAGCTCTGTTAGACATTCCAAACACAAATGAGAGATAAGAAGAAAGTTTGATAGCATCAAACATAGATAGTCTAAAACATAAATCCTAATAATCTGAAAACATGCAAGAAAAATAAAATAAAATAGTCCATGATAAAAAGGGATAGAAAGGGAAGGTCTAGTCGGTGTCCTCATCGGTCTCAAAGTCGTCTCTGGGGTGTGCGGTGTGGCGCTGGCGAGAGGGACCTGCAGCTGATGACGAACTCGCTCTAACACTCCTCCTGCTTCTGCAAGGATGTCTTGTCACGCTAGCCCATATGGCTCCGAGTGCATCAACAACGACACGCTGAAATTCTCCATGCTGCATTGACACATCTGGAATGATCGGGAAGTCCAGAAATGGAGGGTCCTGCTGCATTTGCGGTGCTCGATCTCCGCGGGGACTTGGGGGTTGGCGGGGTGCCTCTGGAATGTTGCTCAATCATGTCTGTAATGCCCAACCGTATACCGAGCCTCTGGATAGTAGAGGGGTCGATGAACCGAGTGGGTTCTATCTTCAACGTCAGCCATGTGTTGTAGAACATGCTGTCATAATCATCCCAACTGTCAGAGATACAGCAGTGGTTGCACTCGTTGCTCCTGATCGCACTGGGATGATCGTCGAATCTCATAAAAGTGACGACTGGAGTCTCATCGCCACGAGGCCATGGTGGTAGCTCATCACCGTGCGGCGATGGAGGGTCGGAGGGGACATTCCTCGACGTGCCTGCTCGATACATGTGCTGCTTTGTCTTTCTTTCTCTGTATGGTCGCATCTGCAAACAAAAGTGAAAACGAAGTTAGTGAACCATGGCTCGATATCAATCAATGTGCAGAACATGACATTGATACATATACAATGTCCAACAGCGATCAATGGTAAGAACATTGCATCGATCGACATGACTAATTCCGTGTCCATCGATTCTGGATCGTGAAACCTGGAAGAGAAATCATTTAACCAAAATCACAATTTCAACACAATTATAGCACACTAATCTGTTCATAACCCTATTTTAGCAATCCAACAACGAAAACATCTCAAAATCGTGCCTACTTAAGCATGTTAATCCGATTCTACAACTCAACCCTACGAAAGTACAAAAATAGAGAATTTTGATAGTGTACCTTGTAGATCTGTGAAAAGAGTGAGACAGATGAACAGAGAATCGGAAAACAAGTCGATCAAGGGGAACATCGAAAGGATTTAATAAAAAACGAGAGAGAGAAACGAGAGGTTTTTCTTTTCGTTAGGGTTTTGAGAATGATGAATGAAACGGCGGATGTCGAGTTAAATGAGACTCGACCTCGAGGAATCCACATCAATCAATAGACAATGGTGTATTGATTGATATTGCTCCTATACCTAAATACTTTGGGTATTTTTAACTATTAAAATTATTCATTTATTTATTATTATTTTTTTTTGGAAAATTTTTAAGATGTAAAAAAGGTAAAATTTTACAGTTTAAATGTTAAAATTGATTACCTCCCATTAAGCGTTTATTTTAGTGTTTAGCTTGATTATGGGATCATGTCGTAACGTGCTGCTACCGGGAGTTTTACCTCGGGAAAAAAAGAAAACGACTTCCATACAAACAAAGGAAAGACTATATGAAACATTCACAGTATAAATCAAACCTAAAAATGGAAAAACGTTTTCTACGACCATAGACATACTTGGCTATGCTGCTGAATACAACCTTCACACCAAGCCAAAACATTCAACGGACGATGTAAACTTATCAAAAACCGACTAAGTTTTACATTATCTCAATTCACTCTATTTCCAAATCAGGCTTAAGACAAAACCCTCGCAACACCGCGCAACAGCTTCCAGCCCGCAAACATTTCTAACACGAAATGCAACATAAAAATAAAAACTAATCTTCGGCACTGCGAGATGTCGCAGACGCCCGAAGAATAGTTTTCGACACAAATACATTCCTCGATAAAGTCATTTTCTTGGAAGACCTAACCATCCATCCGCGACTATAAAGTAAGCTCAAGATACGAATCCTTCGCGAAGGCCCAAACATCGGTATCATCTACCACCAAGTTTGTTGCTGATCACAACAAACTCGCAACAGTCCTAAACATACTTAAGTTATCTCGCAGATATAGCTCTCATACGCCCGACACAAGGGTAATAGTGCTATAAAGAAATCCAAATTTTGGTCAGCACCTTCGGGGATGCTCGATTTCGATCAGACCAGTCGTATAAGCCGAGAACATATCGCGGACTTTAAATCGATACGAAATCAGGTTAAAATCGCAACAGGTAAAACGAAAGCCGACTAGTCATCGCATAGCCTTAATCCGAAAGTAAACCTAGGTCTTGCCCTAAACCCAGCACACTGGTCTCTAACATCTCAAGGCATGAATTGAGATCCTAAAAGCATGTCTCTTTGTTCCAATCTAAACGCTCACAGAATTTTGAAAAATTCCAGAACGGGCAAATGAACAGGGCGATCTACAAAAAGAGTTAGACTATGAGACAACAACTCGTATTCTTCCCTCTAAATTCATACGAATAAAAACACGCTCTTAAAAACGTAAACTCCAATGATTCCATTAATAAATCCGCACACGGACAGTCTGAAAACTATAATGGCCACACTCGGCCAGAGCAAACAGCGTACTAAGCTAGTCTCAAGACCGACAAAGGCCCAATACAAATAACTTGACTGTAAAGGTCACACTGGTAAAAAGGTTATACGAACCTTAACTCCCCTACGAACTACGAAAGGCTTGATCCCTTCAATAGATTACATAGGCAGCCTTCACAAGACGCAGCCCTAATCTTAAAAAAAGTTTTACTATTCATTTTTTGACTTTTGGCCATTAAAGTTTCGCCAAATTCTACCAAACTTGCTGAACAATTTCAAACCGCTCGCTAGAACTCTACGATTCTTACGAACTGGGGGGCTAACTGTTGGGGTCAAAATTGGTACGACAGAATCAATGACCAAAACTTTCCACAAAAATAAAAATACGTTTTATAAAACACGAGAAGATGTTTTATAAAATTCTATGGACTTTCTGAACAAAGGAAATCTGTGCAGAACTTGTAAATTGTCATTGATATACCATGGTTTTGACCCACTTTTAACCATGGTATTAAGATGATTTTACAGTATATGTACATATATATATATATATATATATATATATATATATATATATATATATATATATATATGTTTTGGAGTGTATTAGGTATGTTTTCAGGTGCAGGAGCATTTTGGAGTAAAGTGATGATTTAGGTGCCCTTATGGAGCTTAAAGGAGAGTTTTCCCGAGATGACTACAAAGATCAGACAACAAGGTCGATATCAAGAGATACATATCGATCGATACACATCATGTGTAATCGATCGACGACGCTTTTGTAAAAGATGACGAATCGAGATACTCCATCGATCGATGTACGCCTTGTACCATCGATCGATATGAAGCGTGAAGAAAATGTTTGACACGGCCTTGAAGCTCAAGTTCTCTCTATATTACAACATTTCCCCTGACGAGTTATTAACCTAATGGAACTCATATTTATAGTTATGCCTATTTGTTTTGGCCAGACATGCTTTTTGTACTTCTTAAGCTTTGCATGCTTTCTACATGTTCTTCTTTTAAATGCTTTTTATGTTCTTAGTTCTTTGATTTATAAAAGTATTCTTTTCATCTTATTCTCATTTTCATAAAAGGTTATTGAATTCTAGATTTAGAAGAACACACAAAGAGATTTGTTGTTCAAAAGAACCAAGTGTAAAATCTTCTAATCTTATGAATTTCTTTTATTACCTTGATGCTATGAACCACTTAGCCATGTCTGAGTAGATTCACTTGTTAGATTTAGGGTTCAAATAGTTATGAGGGATTAGCTCCAACTATGGATTGTTGAGTTGTGATATTCATTATCCTGATGAACCCTAATGCTTACTCTAGAGTAGCTAACAAGAGTATGATCATGGAATGATTTAACTTGTTAATCATCATCCTGAAATCATATGGTATAAGCTGAGATCCTCTAAGGACGAACGAGAGCCTGTCTATGATCTTGATGAACACTTATTCAATTCGATCTGAAGCTATATCGATCGATACTCCTATAGAGTAATCGATTGACGGCAACCCATATCGTCTGATATCGCTGTCAAAACATCGGTTGATATTGCTGGCAGTCAGATCAATGGACGAGTCTAATAGTGATTGCTAATAGACTTATCTAAGAATTGAAGTTCTTTAATATTTTGCAAACAACTTATAAAGACATCTGTAGCATTATAATCCTGATTATCTGAATAGCAACCTTCAGTCTAACTACTTTCTTTTATTGTTTAAAACCTAAAACAAATTCTCTTGAGCAACTCTCAATTGCTCACAACTGAAGTTTACTTTTAAACTTTAATCAACCTAGCATAATCACTTAGGATTATATCTTTTGTGTTCCTTAGTTCCTTGTGGATTCGATCCCTAAGTACTACAACTGAACCTCTTATTTGAGAGAGTAATTCACTCCTTAGGGTAATTTAAGTGATATCAAATTTGGCACCGTTGCCGGGGAACTAAGGTCGCCATAAGATTTAATCTGATTAGGTGTAGGTTACTTTTTTTTTTTTTTATACTGCTTATCTTCTGACACAAAATTTTTTTTTCTTGTCCTTTTCAGGTACATGCCCAGCAGTACTAGAAGCAACAAGAACAACCAACTTGTGTACTCAGTAGACCCCCACAGTTTGGAACGTAGCATCCGCAGAGACTTACGTTCCGCATCGATCGACATCAACAACCATTCGCGACCAATACTCGCTTACCACAGTCGACCGAGACACCTTCTTCGTCGACCGATACTCGCACCTTTCCATCGATCGACATCAACAACCGTTCCTCGACCAAAATCTTTCACCCGACATCGATCGATATACCGCATCTTAAATCGATCGATACCTACCGGCGAGACATGGTAGCGACTATTATTCTCACTACTGATGAGAATGGAGACCTGCGTGATCAAGATGGTCACCTGCGTAATGCAGCTGGTCAGAAGCTGAATGCTCAAAAGGAGATCATTCCTTAGCAAGAAACTGCACCTACAGACCACATTCAACCTGTAGGCGAGGCTAACAGAGCTAGAACTTTGGCTGACTACAAACGTCCGGATCAATTCTATACCAACCGATCAGCCATCCGCCTTTCTGCTATTCAGAGAGGAGATTTTGAGCTCTAGCCACAGTACTAGACACTTTTAGGACAAATACCAATCTGTGGGTTGTCCCATGAGCATCCCATAGACCATCTGGAGAGGTTCGAGGATCTCATAACTGTCATCAAAGCGAATGGAGTCCCTCAAGACTATCTTCTCTGCAAGCTTTTCAAATACTCTCTATCTGGAGAATCTTTGCAGTGGCTGAGACAACTACCACCAGGTTCTCTCACAACCTGAAGCGACATCAAAAACGCATTCCTACGTAACTTCTTTGATGACTCACGCGCTGAAGAATGGAGGAGGAAAATTGCTACATTCACTCAGGATCCTGGAGAATCATTTAAAGACACATGGAACAGATTCAAATCCTACCAGCGAGATTGTCCACACAACGGATTCAACAACGTGCAACTGCTCTGCACTTTCTACAAAGGCATCATCTTGAAGTATCAGATGGCTCTTGACATAGCTAGTGAAGGCAATTTCACCACCAGGAATCCGCAAGAAGCTGTGAAGTTGATTGATAACCTAGCTTCAAGCAACAGCACAAAGAACACCGTGAAGACAAACGCTACATCATTCCTAGGGAAGGAACAAATTAATGAAGTGCAAGCACAGCTGGATCATGTTCAGAAGTTACTAAACAAGCAGATTTGCTCAGTGGAGGATGCAGAAACTGTAGCTGAAGAGGAATACACAGAAGAAGATGTGAACTGGATCAGTGGAGCTGGATTTCAGAGGTCTGGTAACCAAGGAGGATACAGAAACTTCGCAAGACAGAAAAGCAACTTCAACCAGAGTCCAGAGAAGCCTACCAACTACAGCAGCAGCAACCTCAACAACAACAGGAGTTATGGAAACTCATTCTACACAAATCCACCCCCACCCATCCAAGACAGTAAGCTAGAAGAGATGCTAGAAAAAGTTCTTGAGAGTAAGCAGAAACTTCAGATGGACTTTAATGGAAAGATCGACTCCGTCTACACCAACCCGAACACCAAGCTTGATGGATTAAGCACCTATGTGATGAAGTTGGAAACTCAAGTTGTTCAGACATGAGAAGCACTAAAGAAGCAAGAAGTTTTAGCAAAAGGAATGGGAGAGTTTGCTACTCTCCATCCTGGATGATGACTTTTGGCAAAAGCTGCAAGATTCTGATAATGAGAGTGAGACAGACTTTCGACTACTATCGATCAATATCATCTCCTGAATATCGACTGATACATTCCAGAGTACAGCGATCGATAGACTTTGACGAGTGTCGATCGATGGACTTAGACTAAACCACTCAGGAGTGCAGTGATGTCAAGATTATGTCACACAAAGCCTTCGCAGCACGACACTCACATCCGCCCGTCCCTGTCGAAGTCGACTCACATGACATCGATCGACATGATGACTCCCCAATCGATCGATATAAAGACCGTGATATCGACCGACCCACTCCGGTCATTGTCGCTCAATACACAGTACCCCAACGCCGAGTGCAACTCCCATAGATAGAGAGTGCACATATCGACGCACTCAGGGAGCAGTATTACACTTCCAGAAGCCCTCCAACCGCCATCATGAAGAGACCCACAGACATCTTTGAGCCCATGGAGATAGAAAAGGAAAACCATGGAGGAATTCTCATAAAAAGGAAAGAGAAGATCCCCAAGCACTATAAAAGGGAAGCTAATGAGAAAGAATTGTCAAGCTTCAGAAAGAGATTTCTGAGAATACCTAAAGAGAAACCCTTTGAAGAAGCCTACTTTTCACACAGATTGTGGATGTTTTTCAGAGAAACCAAGGAGACAGAAGAAGACATCAAGATAATGTTTCACCAAGTCAGAGACAATCTAAAGAAGAAGATCACACTGGGCAAGAAGAGTGATCCAAGAAAGTTCACAATACCATGTTCAATAAGAGGTGTTGAGTTCCCTCGTGCTCTCTGCGACACAGGATCTGGAGTTAGCATCCTACCCAAGATCATGGCAGATCATCTAGGTCTGAAGATAGAGCCTACTGAAAAATCTTTCATCTTCGTGGATTGTTCTCAGCAGAACTCTGGAGGCATAGTTCGATATCTTGAGGTACAAATTGGAGATGCCCTAATTCTTACAGATTTCCACGTCCTGGAGAACAAGCTCAACTTCAAGACATCTCTACTGCTTGGAAGGGCTTTCTTAGCAACAGTTGGAGCTGTTTGGGACCTGGAATCCAATAAGCTCTGCCTAACCCTAATTGACCTTACCATCCACTACAATCCAGTCCAAGTCATCAAGATTCCAAGGACAGAGAGCCCAGCACTCGTAGCAACTTGTTTATGTGCCCATGAGTATGATTCAATGGCCGAGTACGAGACAGAGCAAGACGTATCGACCGACGAAAGCCTTTTTCCATCGAACGATACCAATCAACCAGCATCGACCAACGAGCATACCTTGTCATCGATCGATAGGCTATTCCAAGAGATCGAAGAGGAGTTTCCAAACGGCGACTTTCACGTAGATGATTGGGAGAACGATCATTACATTCTTGAACTGGCTAGCATCACTACTCATGAGGAGAATGATGAAGATTACGAGCCACAAAGTACAGATTTCTTCGGGAAGATGAAGAAAAACCACCTCTACCGTCTTTCATCTTCAAAGCATCGATCGACAGAGACCACCCTCCATCGACCAAATTGCACCAACCAAGATCGCTCAAAAGACGTTTCGAACCACTGAGCGACAACCTGTACGTTCCACATGATACACAAGACGCAGACTACTCAATTGGAAGTTGGGCAAGCAATTACCATGAAAGTTTCGCAGTGGATACAACACTTTTGACGCATGCGTCCGAACCAGAAGCATATGTATCGACCGACACGGAACAACATTCATCGATCGACATGTCCCTCAACAAATTGACCGATGCACATGCCATCCTATCGACCGATCATACCACTACACCATCCTAGGTACAAATACATAACTTCGATTTTACCTTACTAATTCTGGATGAATTTGGTATTTTTAGGAATCCAGATGGCCATGCACGAGCAATCGATGGAAGAATCATTCCAATCTCCAAAGAAGACGTTGCAGACATTCTTCAGATGAACAACTCAGCCTATCCAGAATTCTAACACACATCGATCGAACGTGGAGACTCACATCAAACGATATACATCGCGAATTTGGGAAACGAGCTTTCAAATCCGGGATTCGTCAATTCTTATGGGAAAAGAAAGACAAATATGGTGTTTACAGAGATGAGAATAGTTTCACAAGAGGAGTAGATGGAGATATCATACATGTTTCCAAAGAAGATATGGGGAAATTACTAAATAGAGCCTCACTCACGGAGCGCTCTTGTTTATGTTTACCAGAACACGCTGAACAGTTTTCCAAAGGAGTTCCAGTTTGCAAGCTCTACACACAAGTAGAGGTCACATACATGATCAATGGAAGAGTTGGTGAACATAACCGGGAAATGGCATCACTGAAGTCTGAACATGATAGAGCCATAGCATCACCTCAAGGAGAATTACATTGGATTTAGACTAGCAATGACTTAGCTCGCAAAGAGAGGAACGCCCTGCAAGAAGAAGTGAATGCACTTCGCGAAGACCTAGAATCACAGAAACAGAAATCGACCGATGCAGCCATAAAAGCATCAATCGATACCACCATCGACAAGCCTATCGAGAGTCACCTACAGGAGCTATCGATCGATGACCCACACTGTACATCGACCGATATTCAAGCACCAGAGTTCTGTACCAGAGGAGAAATTGAAGACATCACAAGAGATATCTACAAAGCTATTGAAGCCTGTGGAGACGAAGCATACATATTACTCGACAAGATGTGGTTTCCAGTACAGAGTGATGTTCAAGGATTGGATTGCACAACCGAAGGAATTCAGAAGGAGATCAAACACATTCAGAGACAACTCGCAAACCGACCTGCACCATCAGCATCGATCGACGTGCCTTTCAGTCCATCGACCGATAGACCTTCTTTCAAATCGACTGACACAACTACATGAGATCGGGCGATACTACCCCTTCCCAGGTGCAAAACATCCAACACCTCGACACAATGCAGCTGAGTATTGATCTAGAACACACCTACAACAAGATTGGACAACATGAGTTCAGCATTGCAAGCATTGAGGAATGGCTACAAAGAATTCAAGTTGAGGTGCATGAGCTGAAAGCTCGTATGACGAGAAGCGAGAAAGCAACAAGAAGCTTCTTAACTTCATGGTTTGAAGATTCACAAGACAAGGAGGATACTTTTTTCCCAACAAGTACCTGCAACTCACCTCACTAGCCACCATACATCCATAGTCAAGCTAAATGACTTTAACTAAGTGCTGAGTGGGAGGCAACCCACTATTAGGTATTTTCTTCCTTAGTTTTATTTTATTTTTACTTATTATTTTCGTTTTATTTATTTCAGAAGAGATGCTACACGATCACTACCTCTATCGACCGATAAGATCCTGTCGACATCGATCGACACAGACCTATCCTTGACGATCGACGAAGGCGACTCACCATCGATCGATATGAATTCCGGTCAACTATATCGTTTTATGCCCTAACTCTGACTGGTTATACACTGAGGACAGTGTATGATTTAAGTCTGGGGGAGTGAAGATTACTGATGCTACCTTACCTTTTGATCTCATTAAATGTTTTCAAAATTGGTTTTATTGAGTCAAGAAGGGGACACAAATATTTCAAAATTTTACTTTTTATCTAACAACTCTTTAGCACCATTCTTAGAATCGTTGATTACAGAAAGTACTATAAATGCTAAAGTGGATCACCGGTCACCTATGACAACACTTTTCATGATTGTTTGGACGAACCAAAGCTTATTTCCAACCTAACCTGACATCTATTGCTTGTCTTGGGGCTTGGTATACAAGGGATCGGAATCCTCCTGCAAGTCTGGAAGGTAAAAGTCTTGATAATTTTGGTTTCTTTCTCTCCTCCCTTTGGCATCCCAAATGGAGAAAATTAAAAGATTGAGATGAGTTCCTGAGAGGTAGAGGGAGAGGTAAATTACCCATGACCCCACTATTCACCTACACTTTGTCAGAAAAAGCTACAAAAAGTAGAAAGATCAATAAGATGAACATTTGTTGTTCACTGGGATTGACATAAAAGAAAAAGAAAAAATTGGGATTCAGAGAAGGGAGATATAGGGAGAAAAGAAACCAGAATGAGAATGCCTGAAACTTGCTTGAGTTGAATCCAAGTGTTCCTTGATCGATACTCCCAAGGTAAAGCCTACACTTTTATTTTATGTATAAATGAAATCAGTAGAGGGGATAGACAGACAAGATTGCTAAGTTGATTGGCTATATGAATTTGGTTGCTAAGCTAGGATATGGTATAATGTACTTCTGTAGTTAATAGATATGATATGTGGCTTGCAACAAAGTAGAGGTAATAATCTTAAGTTCAGATTTTATTGAGTCCCTGCTGTTTTTAAACTTCTTCCAAAGACTAACTATTGTGTTTGCTTGAGGACAAGGAAAAGGTTAAGTCTGGGGGAGTTGATATACCATGGTTTTGACCCACTTTTAACCATTGTATTAAGATGATTTTACAGTATATATATATATATATATATATATATATATATATATATATATATATATGTTTTGGAGTCTATTAGGTATGTTTTCTGGTTCAGGAGCATTTTGGAGTAAAGTGATGATTTAGGTGCCCTTATGGAGTTTAAAGGAGATTTTTCCCGAGGATACTATAAAGATCAGACAACAAGGTCGATATCCAGAGATACATATCGATCGATTCACATCATGTGTAATCGATCAACTATGCTTCTGTAAAAGATGACGAATCGAGATACTCCATCGATCGATGTACGCCTTTTACCATCGATCGATATGAAGCATGAAGAACAAGTTTGAATCGTCCTTGAAACCCAAGTTCTCTCTATATTACAAGATTTCCCCTGACGAGTTTTTAACCTAATGGAACTCATATTTATAGTTATGCCTATGTGTTTTGGCCAGACATGTTTTTTGTACTTCTTAAGGTTTGCATGCTTTCTACATGTTGTGCTTTTGAATGCTTTTTATGTTCTTAGTTCTTTGATTTATAAAAGTATTCTTTTCATCTTATTCTAATTTTAATAAAAGTTTATAGAATTCTAGATTTAGAAGAACACACAAAGAGATTTGTTGTTCAAAAGAACCAAGTGTTCAATCTTCTAATCTTATGAATTTCTATTATTACCTTGATGCTATGAACCACTTAGCCATGTCTGAGTAGATTCACTTGTTAGATTTAGGGTTAAAATAGTTATGAGGGATTAGCCCCAACTATGGATTGTTGAGTTGTGATATTCATTATCCTGATGAACCCTAATGCTTACTCTAGAGTAGCTAACTAGAGTATGATCATGGAATGATTTATCTTGTTAATCGTCATCCTGAAATCATCTGGTATAAGCTTAGATCCTCTAAGGACGAACGAGAGCCTGTCTATGATCTTGGTGAACACATATTCAATTCGATCTGAAGCTATATCGATCGATACTCCTATAGAGTAATCGATCAACGGCAACCCATATAGTCCGATATCGCTGTAAAAACAATATTGCCGGCAGTCAGATCAATGGACGAGTCTAATAGCGATTGCTAATAGACTTATCTAAGAATTTAAGTTCTTTAATATCTTGCAAGCAACTTATAAAGACATCTGTAGCATTATAATCTTGATTATCTGAATATCAACATTCAATCTAACTACTTTCTTTTATTGTTTAAAACCTAAAACCAATTCTCTTGAGCAACTCTCAATTGCTCACAACTGCAATTTACTTTTAAACTTTAATCAACCTAGCATAATCACTTAGGATTATATCTTTTATGTTCCTTAGTTCCTTGTCGATTTGATCCCTAAGTACTACAACTGAACCTCTTATTTGGAGAGTAATTTACTCCTTAGGGTAATTTGAGTGATATCAGTCATCTTGGAAAAATGAACGAAACAATCTCCGACTACACGATTGCCCAAGTTAAGAGAAAAACCACAAAAACCGCATCCACTACACTACGAGCAGGTTCGACCGAACCAGTTCGACGTGCAACAAGCCGAACCAGCCGATTCAGCTCGCCATTCGGCCTTGCTCCTGTACGTCGAGCTGACCAGTCCGAGCCCTGCTCCCCGCACTCTCGACACGAAGCATACGTCCTTTGACTCCAATCGTGCTATGAACCGTGATTGGAACGTCTCTTGTTTCATCTCGATCCGTCTTGTCAATCAAGGTTTACGATAAAAACCGTAAAGTTTTGTTTTCTCGAAAGAACTCGAGTAAATAATAGAAAACGACAACGGTTAGACGAAACATCAGATATTGCTAAGCTATACAATTAACTCTAGATTTTTTATAAAAACAGCGTCGTATTAAGGAACGATCTCGTTCGAAATCGCAAAACGGTTGTCGCAAAAACAGGCTCGGAAAGTTCTAAAACGCGATAAAAGCCCACTCGCGACTTTAAACGAAGTCCAGCCCAAAGATACTGCGACAGTTTGTCTATTTACTCGCAGAAAGAAGATAATGTCAAGTTTGAAGATAAATAGAAGATTTCCGAAGAAAAATTGAAAGATCGAGATAAATGGAAGATTTTCGAGAGACTCGAATCAAGGCGAAAAAGAAGGACTAAACCGCCTAAGGAGGGAGTATATAAGCAGAAGACCAAGGATAGAAGAATGGAAACACGATTTTCATAGCTCTCACCACCAAATTTAGCATTAGGAAACTTTCCGTTTTTTGTTATTGTTGGTGTCGAAATCCACCTACTGTCAAATAATCGTAAATAAGGAAACTTCGGGAAAACCCTAAGTTTCCAGAGGAACCGGCTATCTGCAGAACCGCACAACGAAGATTAAGATAACAAGAAAAATTAGAATTTTTAAAAGATAAACGAAAATCGAGAGCAAAGAGGTTCTTATTCCGAATCTGCGTTGAACTGGTACAAAGAGAGTAGCCGAAAACTTAAGAACAAAAAACCCTAATTGAGACGCAGCTCGCTAACAGAAAAATGGAAAGATTCCTAAATGCTAGTTTTGGTGGTGAGAGCTCTGAATTTCGTCTCTCTTGCTTCTGCCCTAGACCTCCTATTTATATACTCCTCGCCTTGGTCATTCGGTCTTTCCATTTCTCCCAGATTCGATTATATCAGGAATTTTCCATTTTTCTAGATCCTTCCTTTTCTTCCGCGGAAATCTTCTATTTTTATTCAAACCTTCCTTTTATCTTTAAACTTGACTTTTATTTTCCTCCTGCGAGTAAACCGTCAAAACGTTATCAAATCTGCGGGTTAGATTCCGTTAAGATCGCGAGATGGGTTTTTATCGCGTTTTAGGTCCTTCCGGGCCTTTTTGCGATAAATCCGTTTTCCGACTTTTTACGGGATCGTTTCCTGATCTGATGTCATTTTTAATAAATTACTCGAGTTAATCGCAAGGTTTTACGATTTACTCAACTTTTTATTAAAAACACGTTTTTTACGACTTACTCGGCGTTTTTTATTAAAAACGCTTTTTTATGATTTCAACGAGAAATCTCGAATAAATCGTATAGTTTAGGAAATGTTCGGTGTTTCGTTTAACCGTTGCCGTTTTATACGATTTCCTCGAGTTCTTTCCGAGAAAGCGAAGTTTTACGGTTTTTATCGTAAAACTCGAACGGTAAGTCGGGTGGAGATGGAACGGGAGATGTTTCGGCCGTAGTTTAGAACGTGACCTTGTCGAAAGACGTAAGTTTTGAATCGGAATGCGGGAGATCGAGACGCAGAATATCCGAGAAGTCTCTAGTTCGCCCATCGGCTTAGTTTGTTGATGGGCGAACTAGTCGAGCATCTCCTAGTTTGCCCATCGGCGAACTAAGCCGGGCCGGCTTAGTTCGCCGATTGGCGAACTAGTCGAGTACCTCCTAATTCGCCCATCGGCGAACTAAGCTGGGCCGGCTTAGTTCGCCGATGGGCGAACTAGAGAGCATCTCTTAGTTCGGCTTAGTTCGCCGATGGGCGAACTAGATGGGTATCTCTTAGTTCGCCCATGGGCGAACTAGTTGCGACTAGTTCGCGTTTTACGGCTATTTCGGTTTTTTGCGGTTTCGTAAAACGATTCTCGAGTTTTATAAAACGATCTTCGGATTTCATAAAACGATCTTCGAGTTTTATAAAACGATCTTCGAGTTTTACAAAATGATCCTTAAGTTTTATAAAACGGTTCCTCGAGTTTTATAAAACGATCTTCGAGGTCTATAAAACGATCTTCGAGTATTATAAAACGATTCTCGAGTTTTATAAAACGATCCTTAGGTTTTATAAAACGATTTCTCGAGTTTTATAAAACGATCTTCGAGTTTTATAAAACGATTCTCGAGTTTTATAAAACTATCTTCGAGTTTTATAAAACGATTCTCGAGTTTTATAAAACGATCCTTAGGTTTTATAAAACGATTTCTCGAGTTTTATAAAACGATCTTCAAGTTTTATAAAACGATCTTCGAGTTTTATAAAACGATCTTCGAGTTTTATAAAACGATTCTCGAGTTTTATAAAAAGATCCTTAAGTTTTATAAAACGATTTCTCGAGTCTTATAAAACGATCTTCGAGTTTTATAAAACGATCTTATCGTTTTATAAAACAATTCTCGAGCTTTATAAAACGATCTTCGGGTTTTATAAAGCTACTTCTCGGGTTTTATAAAACTATTCTCGAGTCTTATAAAACGACCTTCGGGTTTTATAAAACGGCCTTTCGAGTCTTTATAAAACGATTATCGAGCTTTGTAAAATGATCTTCGGGTTTTATAAAACGGCCTTTCGAGTTTTTATAAAACGGTCTGCGAGTTTTATAAATGACTTTGAACTTTATAAAACTACTCCTCGGGTTTTATAAAACTGTTCCTTTTGTATTTTTGCGGGGAGTTTTGGTTATTAATTCCGTCGTACCGATTTTGACCCCAACAGTTAGCCCCCCAGCTCGTAAGAATCGTGAGATTCTTGCGACTGGATTGAGCTCGTTTGGCGAGTTTGGTGGAATTAGGCGGAACTTTAATGGCCAAAAGTCCAAAGATTAATAGTAAAATTCTTCCCTATAAGTATATGGAGTAAAATTTTGAATTCTTTACTCCATCTTTTACAACTCATTCAAGAAATTTTTCTCTCCACTTTCTCTGAAGATCTTCAAACATGTTTTCAGGAAGAAAGACTCGTTCCAATTTTCACAATTCTGAGGGAACGAGTTCGCAGCCTCCAGCCTTTGCTCCGAAAGAAGAGTATTCGTCCCGTTAATTGATCCGGCGGACCTCGAGGCTTTTTGGGCGCTCGGAGACGAGTCGGGGTACGCTAGGCCTGGAACTTGGGTTCCAGCTTTGTCGGACGTCGATCAAATTTCCGGACGTCCGAGCTTGACTCTTTTTAACAGTATCGATTACATGCGCGAATTCTGCCGAGTTCCAGAGGCCGTCGAGTTTCGTTCCCCACTTGCTGGGGAACGCGACAAGGATGCGCCCGAGGGTTTTTTCACATGTTACAACATTTTCTTGCAACAGTGCCACTTATGGTTTCCGATCCCGGAAGTAATTGTTCATTACCTTCACAGGCTGGGACTATCGATTAGTCAATTGACTCCTCCAAGTTTAAAGCAACTCGTTGGCCTTTTGACGCTGAGTTACGAGCAGGGAATCACCCTTACCGTCGATCATCTCGAGGGTCTGTTAAAGCCCACAGGGCAATCGCGGAGGATCACTCTATGCCCTCGTGATGAAATTGTTACGGGCTTCCCAACGCTTTCTACTTCTTGGAAGAAAAATTTCTTCTATGTTCTTATCGACGGTGCGTCGGTCGAGGAGGGTAGCATTCCGCTCTTTATGACCACGTGGGGTCGGAGAGGTATGCGACTCGAATTCACACGAACCCTCTTCTTCTTATTATTATTATTATTATTTATTTTTTTTAAATGACTTTCTGTTTTTCCGCAGTGACCAACCCTTTGCCTCCGTATCCCGCGGATCTTTCGGACATCACCACTTCTCTCAAACGTGGTGAAGTTGGCTGGTGCAGTTTTTCTCCGCAACGTGTCCGTCAAGCGGTTGCCCTCTTCCGATATCGACTTTTTGCGGATTCTCCGGTTTACGAAGAGGATCCGTTAATCGGAGAGTTCATCCCGCATGTTCCCTCGATGGGGAGTGGCAAATCACGCTTCCGAAGGGATAAAAATCCGGTAATTGAAGACGATGACTCTGAGCGCGCGGCTTCTCCTGATAATATTCTTAAGGATTTTCTTGATAGTCAGGCGGAAGATGGCGCCTGGACGAAGGCGGGCGGATCATCGAGCTCCCATTTTCCGGACATTGACCATGATCAAGTTCCGGAGCTTATTAGGGGGTCTGAAATAGCAAAGGAGGTACGTGCGTTTATTATTTTTCTTTTTTCGAGCAGTTTTTATGACATTGCTTAATTCTTCTCTTTGGTAGGGTTTCCTTATCATGAGCCGAGCCCTGGACAACCGTACTGCTGAGGCTCGCCTTGCCGAGTTTCGAGCGAACGTGGCCGAAAAGGAAGTCGCTCGTCTTCGGGCAGAGGTTGAGGCCAATCAAGCCGAAGAAGTGGTTGCGAGGGAGGTTGCTCGCGTGAGGGATGAGTGTGCGACCAGGTCTCGTCGTGCCAAGGAGCTCTCTGACCAAAGGATTCGTCGTGCTCATCGTGCGGGAAAACGAGAGGTTGCCGAGGAGATGAAGGCTCATCGCGAGCGATTTGCAACCGGTTGTTCGGATGCGGAAGCTGTTCAACGAGCGCATGGTGATTATCGCGAATGTCGCGGGATCGTTCATGGGTTGTCCCTGTCTCAGAATGAAGGGTATTCGTTTGCTAAAGACTTCCACGTCCGATGGGAAAACTTGGATCGGGAAAGAGATATGCAGTCCGAATTTTTCGACCTTAAGGCGCGCATGTGGGATCAATGGAATCCCGTCGTGGTGTCGCCGGATTCGGTCGAAGTCGGTCCTGGGATTTTGGATGTAGATGGCGAAGTCGATCAGCCTGTGTTTGATGACTTTGATGTGTGATGTTATTAGTTTTTCGATTTTGTTGTTGTTTTTCCGGGACTGGCCGTTGGTGGCTTTGCATCCCTACCGCTGGGCGGCGTGTACTTGGATGCTTTTAATAAGAAAATATTTTCTAAGTATGGAATTCGTTTTTTATGTTAGATGTAGAGAAAATAATACGAGTTGTCATCTCGTACCTAACTCTTCGGTGTAAATCGTCCGATTCGTTAACTCGGGAGATTTCGATTTTCGCGAGTGTTTAGATGTGGGCGAAGAGACATGCCTTTAGGATCTCGATTCATGCCTTGAGACGTTACGACCAGTGTGCTGGGTTTAGGGCAAGACCTAGGTTTACTTTCGGATTGGGGCTGTGCGATGACTAGTTCGCGTTTTACGGCTATTTCGGTTTTTTGCGGTTTCGTAAAACGATTCTCGGGTTTTATAAAACGATCTTCGGATTTCATAAAACGATCTTCGAGTTTTATAAAACGATCTTCGAGTTTTACAAAATGATGCTTAAGTTTTATAAAACGGTTCCTCGAGTTTTATAAAACGATCTTCGAGTTTTATAAAACGATTCTTGAGTTTTATAAAACGATCCTTAGGTTTTATAAAACGATTTCTCGAGTTTTATAAAACGATCTTCGAGTTTTATAAAACGATCTTCGAGTTTTATAAAACGATTCTCGAGTTTTATAAAACTATCTTCGAGTTTTATAAAACGATTCTCGATTTTTATAAAACGATACTTTGGTTTTATAAAACGATTTCTCGAGTTATATAAAACGATCTTCGAGTTTTCTAAAACGATCTTCGAGTTTTATAAAACGATTCTCGAGTTTTATAAAACGATCCTTAAGTTTTATAAAACGATTTCTCGAGTCTTATAAAACGCTCTTCGAGTTTTATAAATCGATCTTATCGTTTTATAAAACGATTCTCGAGCTTTATAAAACGATCTTCGGGTTTTATAAAGCTACTTCTCGGGTTTTATAAAACTATTCTCGAGTCTTTATAAAACGATTATCGAGCTTTGTAAAATGATCTTCAGGTTTTATAAAACAGCCTTTCGAGTTTTTATAAAACGGTCTGCGAGTTTTATAAATGACTTTGAGCTTTATAAAACTACTCCTCGGGTTTTATAAAACTGTTCCTTTTGTATTTTTGCGGGGAGTTTTGTTTATTAATTCCGTCGTACCGATTTTGACCCCAACAGTTATCGAGCTATGTCTCAACTAGGGTTTTCAGTCTTAGGTTGTTAGAAACTAGAGAACTCGCCGTCAGCTCTTGTAGCCAAGGCTTACTCACGTTGTACCACTCTTACGCAGAATTCGGAATAAGAATCCTTTGAATGTTTGTGCGAGTATGCTTACTCGGCTGTCGCAGACTTTTCGATCACTTCAGTCGTCGGATCGATGTTTTTCTCCGGGCTTTTCTCCTCCGGCTGGGTAGAAGCGATGGGTGCGGAGATTTGCTGTTTCTTGACCATTGCTTGCTTTGGGTCGTCTTCCGCGGGTGGTGGCGCGACCTTTGACCATTTTGGTTTCACGATTGCGACCGCCAATTGTCTCAGCTTGTGTTCGGCCAGGAAGCAGGATCGTGATTGTCTTTGGCATCCCCAAATTGCTGCGATTCCCGTGGGAGTCGGGAATTTGATGCCTAAGTGATACGTCGATAGAACCGCCTTCATGGAATTTATCCAAGGCGTTCCCATGATCACATTGTAGATGGCTGAGAAATCGACTACCACGAAGTTGACGATATTCGTCACTTCTTTTGCTGCGACCGGTAGTCGGACGCAGAGGGTGAAGTTGATCAGTCCGCGTTTGTTGACTTCAATGTGTGATGTTATTGCTTTTATGATTTCGTTGTTGTTTTTCCGGGACTGGCCGTTGGTGGCTTTAAATCGCGACCGCGGGGTGGTGTGTATTTGAGGACGTTCTAAGAAGAAAATTTTTTCTAAGTATGAAATTCGCGTTTCATTTTTAGATGTAGAGGGAAGAATACGAGTTTTCATCTCGCATCTAACTCTTGGTGTAAATTGTCCGTTTCGTTAACTCGGAAGGTTTCGATTTTCGCGAGTGTTCAGATGTGGGCGAAGAGACATGCCTTTAGGATCTCGATTCATAACTTGAGACGTTAGCGACCAGTGTGCTGGGTTTAGGGCAAGACCTAGGTTTACTTTCAATTTGAGGCTATGCGATGACTAGTCGGCTTTCGTTTTGCCTGTTGCGATTTTAACCTAACTCCATACCGATTTAGAATCCGCGATAGGTTCTCGGCTTATACGATTTGTATGGTTGGAATCGAGCATCTCACCGGGAACAATTTCTAAGTTGCCCGGAAGTTCTGACCAATTATTTGGATTTCTTTTATAGCGCACTATTTTATCCTAGTCGGATGTATGCGAACCGGTTGGTCGATGCGTTTGTTTAGGACCGCTAGCGTGCTCGACGGGGCTAGTCGCCGAGCGTTCGAGTTTATAGTAGCGAATGGACTTAAGGGGATATTTTTCTTGAGAGTCTAGGCGACGTCTCGCCGGTTCTTTTCGAAAATATTTCAATGTGCAAGTTTTATAAAAACGATTAAGTAGTTGTTACTGCGGAAGCGATTTTCCGGATGTTTGGATTTTTTTTTGCGTTTTCGATAGTAGTAGAGATTTTTATAAAATTCTAACTTTGTCTTTATTAAAAATTTCGAAAATTTTTCGATTACAAAGCGAAAGTTTTTAAAAAATTTGGGAGTATAAGAATACTCGTATACTCACTCACTCCCCCCCCCCCCCCGTTTTGGAAGGGGGGATAGCTGAACTCGTCTTTAGGCGAGCTGTCTACGTATTCCTTTCGGAAATCAAGCCATCTCGTAGTTCTGATTGTTTGTGCGAGTATGCTTACTCGGCTGTCGCAGACCTTTCGATCACTTCAGTCGTCGGATCGATGTCTTTCTCCGGGCTTTTCTCCTCCGGCTGGGTAGAAGCGATGGGTGCGGAGATTTCTGTTTCTTGACCGTTGCTTGCTTTGGGTCGTCTTCCGCGGGTTCTGGCGCGATCTTTTCCCATTTTGGTTTCACGATTGTGACCGCCAATTGTCTCAGCTTGTGTTCGGCCAGGAAGCAGGATCGTGGTTGTCTTTGGCATCCCCAAATTGCTGCGATTCCCGTGGGAGTCGAGAATTTGATGCCTAAGTGATACGTCGATAGAACCACCATCATGGAATTTATCCAAGGCGTTCCCATGATCACATTGTAGATGGCCAGAAAATCGACTACCGCGAAGTTGACTATTTTCGTCACTTCTTTTGCTGCGACCGGTAGTCGGACACAGAGGGTGAAGTTGATCAGTCCGCGTTTGATGACTTCAATGTGTGATGTTATTGCTTTTATCATTTTGTTGTTGTTTTTCCGGGACTGGCCGTTGGTGGCTTTGAATCCCTACCACCGGGCGGTGTGTATTTGAGGACGTTCTAAGAAGAAAATTTTTTCTTAGTATGAAATTCGCATTTCGTTTTTAGATGTAAAGGGAAGAATACGAGTTGTCATCTCGCATCTAACTCTTGGTGTTAATCGTCCGTTTCGTTAACTCGGAAGGTTTCGATTTTCGCGAGTGTTCAGATGTGGGCGAAGAGACATGCCTTTAGGATCTCGATTCATGCCTTGAGACGTTAGCGACCAGTGTGCTGGGTTTAGGCCAAGACCTAGGTTTACTTTCGGGTTGAGGCTATGCGATGACTACTCGGCTTTCGTTTTGCCTGTTGCGATTTTAACCTGACTCTATACCGATTTAGAATCCGCGATAGGTTCTCGGCTTATGCGATTTGTATGGTTGGAATCGAGCATCTCACCGGGAACAATTTCTAAGTTGCCCGGAAGTGCTGACCAAAAATTTGGATTTCTTTTATAGTGCGCTATTTTATCCTAGTCGGATGTATGTGGACCGATAGGTCGATGCGTTTGTTTAGGACGGCTAGCGTGCTCGACGGGGCCAGTCGCCGAGCATTCGAGTTTATAGTCGCGAACGGACTTAAGGGGATATTTTTCTTGAGAGTCTAGGCGACGTCTCGCCGGTTCTTTTCGAAAATATTTCAATGTGCAAGTTTTATAGAAAAGATTAAGTAGTTGTTACAGCAGAAGCGATTTTCCGGATGTTTTGAATTCTTTTTGCGTTTTCGATAGTAGCAGAGATTTTTATAAAATTCGAACTTTGCCTTTATTAAAAATTTCGAAAATTTTTCGATTACAAAGCGAAAGTTTTTAAAAAATTTGCGAGTATACGAATACTCGTATACTCACTCACTCCCCCCCCCCCCCCCCCCCCCCCCGTTTTGGAAGGGGGGATAGCTGAACTCGTCTTTAGGCGAGCTGCCTACGTATTCCTTTCGGAAATCAAGCCATCTCGTAGTTCTGATTGTTTGTGCGAGTATGCTTACTCGGCTGTCGCAGACTTTTCGATCACTTCAGTCGTCAGATCGATGTCTTTCTCCGGGCTTTTCTCCTCCGGCTGGGTAGAAGCGATGGGTGCGGAGATTTTCTGTTTCTTGACCGTTGATTGCTTTGGGTCGTCTTCCGCAGGTTCTGGCGTGACCTTTTCCCATTTTGGTTTCACGATTGCGACCGCCAATTGTCTCAGCTTGTGTTCGGCCAGGAAGCAGGATCGTGATTGTCTTTGGCATCCCCAAATTACTGCGATTCCCGTGGGAGTCGGGAATTTGATGCCTAAGTGATACGTCGATAGAGCCACCATCATGGAATTTATCCAAGGCGTTCCCATGATCACATTGTAGATGGCCAGAAAATCGACTACCGCGAAGTTGACGATTTTCGTCACTTCTTTTGCTGCGACCGGTAGTCGGACGCAGAGGGTGAAGTTGATCAGTCCGCGTTTGATGACTTCTATGTGTGATGTTATTGGTTTTATGATTTCGTTGTTGTTTTTCCGGGACTGGCCGTTGGTGGCTTTGAATCCTTACCGCCGGGCGGTGTGTATTTTAGGACGTTCTAAGAAGAAAATTTCTTCTTAGTATGAAATTCGCATTTCGTTTTTAGATGTAGAGGGAAGAATGCGAGTTGTCATCTCGCATCTAACTCTTGGTGTAAATCGTCCGTTTCGTTAACTCGGAAGGTCTCGATTTTCGCGAGTGTTCAGATGTGGGCGAAGAGACATGCCTTTAGGATCTCGATTCATGCCTTGAGACATTAGCGACCAGTGTGCTGGGTTTAGGGCAAGACCTAGGTTTACTTTCGGGTTGAGGCTATGCGATGACTAGTCGGCTTTCGTTTTGCCTGTTGCGATTTTAATCTGACTCCATACCGATTTAGAATCCGCGATAGGTTCTCGGCTTATACGATTTGTATGGTTGGAATCGAGCATCTCACCGGGAACAATTTCTAAGTTGCCCGAAAGTGCTGACCAAAAATTTGGATTTCTGTTATAGCGCGCTATTTTTTCCTAGTCGGATGTATGCGGACCGATAGGTCGATGCGTTTGTTTAGGATGGCTAGCGTACTCGACGGGGCCAGTCGCCGAGCGTTCGAGTTTATAGTCGCGAACGGACTTAAGGGGATATTTTTCTTGAGAGTCTAGGCGACGTCTCGCCGGTTCTTTTCAAAAATATTTCAATGTGCAAGTTTTATAGAAACGATTAAGTAGTTGTTACTGCGGAAGCGATTTTCCGGATGTTTGGAATTCTTTTTGCGTTTTCGATAGTAGCCGAGATTTTTATAAAATTCGAACTTTGTCTGTATTAAAAAGTTCAAAAAATTTTTGATTACAAAGCGAAAGTTTTTAAAATTTTTGGGAGTATACGAATACTCGTATACTCACCCACTTCCCCCCCGTTTTGGAAGGGGGGATAGCTGAACTCGTCTTTAGGCAAGCTGCCTACGTATTCCTTTCGGAAATCAAGCCATCTCGTAGTTCTGATTGTTTGTGCGAGTATGCTTACTCGGCTGTCGCAGACTTTTCGATCACTTCAGTCGTCGGATCGATGTCTTTCTCTGGGCTTTTCTCCTTCGGCTGGGTAGAAGCGATGGGTGCGGAGATTTGCTGTTTCTTGACCGTTGCTTGCTTTGGGTCGTCTTCCGCGGGTGGTGGCGCGACCTTTGCCCATTTTGGTTTCACGATTGCGACTGCAAATTTTCTCAGCTTGTGTTCGGCCAGGAAGCAGGATCGTGATTGTCTTTGGAATCCCCAAATTGCTGCGATTCCCGTGGGAGTCAGGAATTTGATGCCTAAGTGATACGTCGATAGAACCGCCTTCGTGGAATTTATCCAAGGCGTTCCCATGATCACATTGTAGATGGCCGGGAAATTGACTACCGCGAAGTTGACGATTTTCGTCACTTCTTTTGCTGCAACCTGTAGTCGGATCGATCCCAAGGTCATAGACGTCTCACCGGAGAAACTGGTCAACGGTTTTGAAATTTGCTCGACTTCCGAGAGATCAATTTCCATGCGTGCTAGAGTGTTGCGACAGATCACGTTGATGGTACTTCCGGTATCGACTAGGATTCGAGCAACTTCTAAATCGCTTATCATTAAGTCGATGACAAGGGGATCGGCGTGAGGTTGGTCGATTCCGCCGGTTTCAGCGTCGTCGAATGAGATTACCCCTTTCGGACAGTCATCCGTCGGCACCTTCCAACTCGAGCCGGTTTCGGCTTTACATTGGTAGGATTTGATTGACGAGACGGTGTCGTTGTAATATTGCGATTCATCGATAATCATGTTGATTTTTTGGCGGTTAGCGTCGTTACCCTTCTCGTCTTGTCTTTGTCCGCGTTTTTCACCCGACTGGTTTGCTTGATGCGGAGTTTCTGCTTGTGAGTTCCTGTCGTTTTTTGGGAGGCGGTCTGAGTCACGGATGAGATCTTTGACGCTGGATATCTCAGAGATTTCTCCCGCGATCAGTTTTGCAGCAAGTCTGGCGCCGAGAACTTTGCAGTTCACGGGAGAGTGTCCACGAGTTTGGTGGAGGTCGCAGAAAGTATTCTCGTCATATTTCAAATTTCTCGTCCACGTGTTACCCGTAGTTCGTCCTTACTCCGATCCGGAGTTAATGGCGTAGTTATGCGCCCCTTGGAGATCCTGGCCTTCGTGATGGACGAATTTGTCGTTACGAGAATTCCTCTTTTTCTGCTTTTGCTCACACGCGTAGCCTTATGGAGCGCGTCCTGGATCGTCTGCGGTTTCTCGAGAGTTATCCATTTGTGGAATTTTGATTTGAACCAGAGCGATTTCCTTAACGCGATGATGGCGGCTTTGTTGCTAATTCCGCTAACCCTAGCCATGACGAGTTTGAATCTACTCATGAAATTGCGGAGAGATTCGTCCTCCTTCTGCGCCAAAATCCAGAGGTCGGCGTCAGAGGTTTCCGGGTTAATGAACATCGAGTATTGCTTCAGGAATTCCGAAGCGAGTCCACGGAAACTTCCGATCGAATTTCGCCTAAGTTTGGCGAACCGTTCGAGCGCTGCTCCTTTTAGGTTTTCAATGAAGAGACGGCAGTAGCCTGCGTTATTTTCGTGGTTTTTGAGTTTGGCTCGTCCCATGGTGATCTGGAATGCATGTAGGTGTGTTTGGGATCAGACGTCCCGTCGTAAGTCGGCACCTTAAGTTTTCCGGGATCGGGCAGTTTGACCTCGGTGATGCGAGCCATCAAGGGCGTTTTCTGAGACTCGTACAGTAGCCGATCGATTTCGGGTGCGGCGCTGGTAGCGTGATGAATCTGAGATTTCACTGCTTTTACTGCTGCGGTCGTTTTAGTGATGTATTCGCGGAGATCGCGAATCTCGGTCAGATTGCCAGTAGTTTTTCGACCTTGTCGGCGTTTGCTGCGAGTAACCAGAGATCGCTCCTCGGCAGTTTTTGCGTATCGCGCAAAATTAAGTTCCTCCTCGTCTCCCGTAAGAGAACGTTCGGGAGAAGACTCCGGTAGAGGACTTTGAGTTTTTCTTCTTTTAGGATGGACATCAGCGTCTTCGTCCGATGAATCGGCCTGGTCGTTTGTCTCCAGGTTAACCCTTTTGATGCCGTCGCCCTCTGTCTCCTGTTCGCGAGTAGGAGGTTTCTCCGATTCGTTTAGCGTCGCGTCAGGGTTATCTTTTCCGGAATCCTTCTCCGGTAAGTTACCCTGCTCGGTTCTGGGACGATCCGTAGGAGCGCCGAAATCGAGCCTCCTTTCGCGGATCTTAGTAGTTCCGCGGGGGCGGATTGCTCGGGTTTTCGCGGTTAGGGTTTCAACCCGTTTCGCGAGCGAGCCAATGAGCTTTTCCTGCTCTTCCGATTTTTTGTTAAACTCGGAAAGCATCTTTTCGATGGTCTCGGCGTTGGGCGCGGACGCATCTTGTGGTGGTGGTGTTTCAACGTTGTCGCGTTCGTTGCGAGTTTGGTTGTCACTAGTCATCGTTTCTTCGTTGGACATGTTGCGGCTTCGGTGTAAGATAGATCCGACCCCCCATCCTTCTAGCGCCAAACTGTGGGAACCGAAATCCACCTACTGTCAATGAATCGTAAATAAGGAAACCTCGGGTAAACCCTAAGTTTCCAGAGGAACCGGCTATCTGCAGAACCGCACAACGATAATTAAGAAAACGTGAACTTTAAAATTTAAACAGAAAATGAATGAGACTGAGAGCAAGAAGGTTCTTATTCCGAATCTGCGTAAGAACTGTTACAACGAGAGTAGCGGAAACTCTAGAAGTCTAAGAATGAAAACCCTAGTTGAGATGCAGCTCGCTAACAGAAAACGGAAATATTCCTAAATGCTAATTTTGGTGGTGAAAGCTCTGAAAAATCGTGTGTCAGCTTCTGCTCTATGCCCCTTGCTTATATACTCCCTCTTAGGCGGCTTATCGGGAATTTTCCATTTCTCTTGATCCTTCCTTTTCTTCCACGGAAATCTTCTATTTATCTTCAAACTTGCCTTTTGTCTTCAAACTTGACATTTATCCTCCTTCTGCGAGTAAACCATCAAAATGCTATCGTATCTTCGGGTTTGATTTCATTAATACTGCGAGATGGGTTTTTATCGTGTTTTAGGACCTTTCGGGCCGTTTTACGATAAAATCCGTTTTACGACTTTATACGAGACCGTTTCCTGATCCGATGCCGTTTTTACGCTTTTCTCGACTTTTTTTTATTAAAAACGCATATTTATGATTTTAACGAAAAATATCAATTAAATCGTATAGTTAGGCAATGTTCGGTGTTTCGTTTAACCGTTGCCGTTTTATACGATTTCCTCGAGTTCTGTTCGAGAAAACAAGGTTTTACGGTTTTTATCGTAAAGCTCGGGATGAAACGGGGGACATTTTGAACATGGTTCGGAGCACAACTGTGTTGAAGGTCGTAAGCACTGAATCAGGGATTCGGGAGATCGAGGCTCGGGATGGTCGATGCGACGTACGGCGAACCGAGCCGGACCGGTCTGACTTGCCGGCCGATGGACTGACCGGGAAGCTTCTAGTTCGCCCAACGGCGAACTAAGCCGGTCATGGCTTAGTTCGCTGTTAGGCGAACTAGCCGGGATGAAGCTAGTTCGCGTTTTACGGCGGTTTCAGTTTTTCGCGGTTTTGTAAAACTGTCCTTCGAGTTTTATAAAACGATTCTTCGAGTTTTCTAAAACGATTCTTTGAGTTTTATAAAACGATTTTGAGTTTTATAAAACGATTCTTCGAATTTTATAAAACGATTCTCGAGTTGTATAAAACGATTCTCGAGTTTTATAAAACGATTCTTTGAGTTTTATAAAATGATTCTCGAGTTTTATAAAACGATTCTCGAGTTTTATAAAAGGATTCTTCGAGTTTTATAAAACGATTCTTGAGTTTTATAAAACGATTCTCAAGTTTTATAAAACGATTCTTTGGGTTTTATAAAACGATTTCTTTTATATTTCTACGGGGAGTTTTGACCGTTGATTCCGTCGTACCGATTTTGACCCCAACAGTCAGCCCCCAGTTCGTAAGAATCGTAGAGTTCTTGCGAGCGGATCGAGCTTGTTTGGCGAGTTTGGTAGAATTAGGCGGAACTTTAATGGCCAAAAGTCCAAAGGTGAATAGTAAAATTTTTCTTATAAGTATATGGAGTAAACAATTTTGAATTATTTACTCACCATTCATAACTTACCCAAGAAACTTTCTCTCTATTTTCTTTGAATCTATTTCTCCAAAGTTTTCAAGTATGTTTTCAAAAAGAAGAACTCGTTCCTCAACCAGCTCTAACTCTCGTAACTCCGAAGGATCGAGCTCGCAACCTCGAGTTTGGTTCCCAAGGAGGAATGCTCGTTTACTTCAATCGATCCAGCAGATCGTGCGGCTTTTTGGGCGTTGGGAGACGAGTCGGGATCCGCTAGGCCTTGGATGTGGGTCCCAGCTCCGTCGGAGGCTGATCAACCATCCTGTCATCCGAACTCAGTTCCTCCTAACAGTATTCAATTCATGCGAGAATTTTGCCGAGGTTCAGAAGCGGTCGAGTTTCGCCTTCCACTTGCTGGGGAGAGCGACAAGGCTGCGCCTGATGGATTTTTTACGTGTTACAATCCCTTTTTGCAGCAATGCCACTTGTGGTTTCTGATCCCGGAGGTCATTGTTTGATATCTTCATAGGCTGGGATTATCGATCAGTCAGTTGACTCCCCCTGGTTTTAAACAACTCGTAGGTCTATTGACCCTGAGCTATGAGCAGGGAATCATCCTCAGCTTTGATCATCTCGAGGGTCTGGTGAAGCCCACGGGGGTGATGCAAAGGATCACTTTGTGCCCTCGCGAAGAGATCGTCACGGGTAGCTCATCGAGCTCTTCTTCTTGGAAGAAAAATTTCTTCTATGTCCGTATTGACAGTGCGTCAGCCGAGGAGGATTGCATCCCGTTTTTCACGACCGTGTGGGGTCGGAAAGGTACGTGATACCGGTTCATACAAGTTTCCTCCTTCTGTTTTTTTTTTATTCGTTTTCGTTTTCCGCAGAGACCAACCCTTTACCTCCGCATCCAGCAGATCTCCCGAATATCACTGACTTACTTAAGCGCGGGGAAGTTGGCTGGGGCAGTTTTTCTCCGCAGCGTGTCCACCGGGCGGTTGCTCTCTTCCGATCTCGGCTTTTTGTGGATTCTCCGATTTGTGAAAAGGATCCTTTTATAGGAGAATTTATCCCGCACGTTTCCTCAATGAGAAGTAAATCGAGATTCCGAAAGGATAAACATCCAGTTGTTGAAGATGACGAATCTGGACATGCGACTTCTTTTGACAATATTCTCAAGGACTTCCTTGATAGTCGAGCGGAAGAAGGTGTCTGGATGAATGTGGGCGGGTCTCGACCTCCCATTTTCCGGGCGTTGATCATGATCAACTCCCGGTGTTCACTAGGGGTCTGAGCTAGCTAAAGAGGTTCATGCGTTTTAAAAAAAAAAATTTAACGATTTTATCGTCGGATAATTATGCTTACTTCCTTTCCCTGGCAGGGTTTCCTTGTCATGAACCGGGCCCTAGATAGCCGTAGTGATGAAGCTCGTCTTGCCAAGTTTCGAGCAGATATGGCCAAAAAAGAGGTCACTCGTCTTCGGGCGGAGGTTGAGGCTAACCAAGCCGAAGAAAAGGTTGAGATGGAAATAGCTCGCGTGAGGGATGAAAGTGCGGCTAGATCTGCCGCCAAGGAGCTTTCCGACCAAAGAATTTGTCATGCTCTTCGTGCGGGCAAGAGAGAGGTTTCTGCGGAGATGAAGGCCCGTCGTGAGCGGTTTGCAACTGGCTGTTCGGATGCTGAAGTTGCTTTACGGGTGCATGGTGATTATCGTGAATGTCGCGGTGTTGTCCATGGGTTGTCCATTACTCAGAACGATGGGTATTCGTTTACTGAGGAATAATCCGCACGATTGGGGCACGTGGATCAGAAGAAAGAAATGCAGCCCGAGCTTTTCGATCTTAGGGCGTGCATGTGGGATCAGTGGAACCCCATTGTGGTGTCGCCGGATTTGGCCGAGGTCGGACCTGGGATTTCGGATGCAGAGGGTGAAGTTGATCAGTCCGCGTTTGATGACTTCAATGTGTGATGTTATTGCTTTTATGATTTCGTTGTTGTTTTTCCAGGACTGGCCGTTGGTGGCTTTGAATCCCTACCGCCGGGCGGTGTGTATTTGAGGACGTTCTAAGAAGAAAATTTTTTCTAAGTATGAAATTCGCGTTTCGTTTTTAGATGTTGAGGGAAGAATACGAGTTGTCATCTCGCATATAACTCTTGGTGTAAATCGTCCTTTTCGTTAACTCAGAAGGTTTCGATTTTCGTGAGTGTTCAGATGTGGGCGAAGAGACATGCCTTTAGGATCTCGATTCATGCCTTGAGACGTTAGCGACCAGTGTGCTGGGTTTAGGGCAAGACCTAGGTTTACTTTTGGGTTGAGGCTATGCGATGACTAGTCGGCTTTCGTTTTGCCTGTTGCGATTTTAACCTGACTCCATACCGATTTAGAATCCGCGATAGGTTCTCGGCTTATACGATTTGTATGGTTGCAATCAAGCATCTCACCTGGAACAATTTCTAAGTTGCCCAGAATTTCTGACCAAAAATTTGGATTTCTTTTACAGCGCGCTATTTTATCCTAGTCGGATGTATGCAGACCGATAGGTTGATGCATTTGTTTAGGACCGCTAGCGTGCTCGACGGGGCCAGACGCCGAGCGTTCGAGTTTATAGTCGCGGACGGAGTTAAGGGGATATTTTTTCTTGAGAGTCTAGGCGACGTCTCGCCGGTTCTTTCCGAAAATATTTCAATGTGAAAGTTTTATAGAAACGATTAAGTAGTTTTTACTGCGCAAGCGATTTTCCGGATGTTTGGAATTCTTTTTGCGTTTTCGATAGTAGCGGAGATTTTTATAAAATTCTAACTTTCTCTTTATTAAAAATTTCGAAAATTTTTCGATTACAAAGCGAAAGTTTTTAAAAAATTTGGGAGTATACGAATACTCGTATACTCACCCACTCCCCCCCCCCCGTTAGGCGAACTAGCCGGGACCAAGCTAGTTCACGTTTTACGGCGGTTTCAGTTTTTCGCGGTTTTGTAAAACGGTCCTTCGAGTTTTATAAAACGATTCTTCGAGTTTTATAAAACGATTCTCCGAGTTTTATAAAAAGATTCTTGAGTTTTACAAAACGATTCTTCGGTTTTATAAAACGATTCTCGAATTTTATAAAACGATTCTCGAGTTTTATAAAACAATTCTTTGAGTTTTATAAAACGATTCTTGAGTTTTGTAAAACGATTCTCAAGTTTTATAAAACGATTCATCGAGTTTTATAAAACGATTCTTGAGTTTTATAAAACGATTCTCGAGTTTTATAAAACGATTCTTTGGGTTTTATAAAACGATTTCTTTTATATTTCTACGGGGAGTTTTGGCCGTTGATTCTGTCGTACCGATTTTGACCCCAACAATCGATACAGAAGTCCTCCGAGTGATTAAATAAAAATTAGAAGCCCTAATTGCTTCACAAGAGTTTTAATAATTACACTTTAAGTCCCTGGCCGCCTGTTAGGGCTATATTAAGAGGGTTTTTGTACTAGTTTAGACAGACTTCTCTAGAGAGATCTTTTTAGACCTAATTTGGGGAGAAGCATCTAGCTATACTTTAAGAAGAGCTTAGGAGTAGAGAGAGAGATCTGAACTACAAAGCCAGAGAAGATCTTGAACTCCCTTGCTTTACTTATTTCTTTACTGTTTCTCTTGCTAGTATTATCTTAAAAGCATTATTCAAACAATTATGTTTTTGTCTTTCATGAATATGTTTGAGTAGTCTCTCTTGTTAGATTTAGGTTTCTCATTAGGGTTGACTCATGCATTGAAAATGAACCATTACTAGGGTGTTTAAAATATAGTTCTTCATCTAGTCATCATAAATGTTGATGTTAAGGATTGATCACCCTTATCTTTGATTTTAGGATCAATATGGACAAGTGAGAAATTGGCAATTACCTGAAATCCATGTTAATTTAGTGAAGACTAGAGAACCGTTTCAAACTTGTTACTAGAGCTCGCTGGAAGCGATATCGTTCGATGGGATAATCATCTTGTCGACCGATATTGCAAAAAGTCATCGATTGATATTTCTATTGAACATAGATCAATACTTTCTTACGGTCATCGAACGATAGTTGTTGACCCGAGGCCCACTAGAAGTTAACTATTTAGATTAAAACCTTAAAAGTTTGAATCCAGAACTATGAAAAATAAAAACCCTTTATAAAGTCTAACTGCTTTCTATCCTCTTAGCAAACCAATCAATCAATCGAGCAATTACTTGCTCATCTTCTAAGTTACTGTTTAAAACTTGCTGTCTAGCTTTATTTCAAAGACGAAATAATCTGTTGTGTTATCCTAGAGTCTCTGTGGATTCGATCCCTAAGTACTACAATTGGACCTCTATTGATGAGAGTAATTCACTCCTTAGGGTAATTTGAGTGATATCAAATTTGGCGCCGTTGCCGGGGACTTTTTCTTATTACAATCATTTTTAGTTTAGAATATAGTCTAGATTTTATTTTTGTGTACTTAATTCGTTTTCCTCTTTCTCTGCTATCACAGGGAACTCAAGATGGAAAATATAGATTTCGGCCTAGATGGAAATATATCCACAATGCGTTCATAAACCAATTCTTTGATGAAACTCTATATTGGGACGCGAGACGTAGACTCTCCACATTCCTTCAAGGCCCACGAGAATCTTTCGGAAACGCTTGGATTAGATTTAAGAATCTCCAGCAAGATTGTACCCACCATGGTTTTTCGGAACCAGAACACCTTAAATTCTTTTACGGAGGCCTCGACCTGGATTACCAGATCACGGTAGATAATGCGAGTAAGGGAAATTTTAGCTCCAGGAACCCTGAAGAAGCAAATCGTCTGATTGAAAACATAGCAATGGGTCTTATGCAAATAAAGATAAAGAAAGAGAAGCTAGATCCAAAAACGATTTTCAAATAGATGAAATTAAGCAATTTTTGAATCTACTTCATTCTTTAATAAAGGAAAAGAAACCTGATATAGTCCAAACCGATAAGAATGTCTAGTCCATTGAGCAAACATTTTTTAGACATGGAAGCTCTCAGGAACACACTCTTAACATAGATAGTTTTACCCAAAACTATGACACCCTCATTGGATCACACCAAGGAAGGGCCCAAGCTAGATAAAACCGGGCTTTCACAGGAAATCAGAGGTTAAAAAATGACCTGGACATCAAGCTGAATATTGCGAAGTGTCAAAGAAACTTGACGTTTTGTATGAACAAATTAGAAGTCTAGAAAGCGATATCGCCAATAATGTTATCGCTATCAAGAGGGAAGCAGGACGTCTACCGGGGAAGACTGATACAAACCCGAGACGTCACGTAAGTGCTGTAATATTGAGAAATGGAAAACAACTAACTTCGACTACTAGGAAAAGCACTCCTTTGGAAGGAAATGCTGAAATTATAGAAACGGATAAACCCATTCCGAACCCCGTGCTACTCCGCAATTCGAGATCTGAACTCCCTCATAACAAAGAAAAGAATAAAAATTCTAAGGAAACTGAGGCGAAGGTGATCATTCTCCATGGAGAGGAAACTGTCGATCTCGATCGATACAAAAATAACAATATTGATCGACAAACCCCCACGAATTCGGAAGAGAATTCAACACCCACTGGACCAACTATAGAATGGGTCTACAACACTTTATCTCCCTACCCTCCCAAATCTAATACTAAGCACAACATAGACAATGAAATCTGTAGACGAGCCTTCGAACGAGTTAAAGTGGAGATGCCACTTATTGACGCCCTCAGAATTTAATCAACAATAAGACTGTATGTCAAGGGAATGACAACCAAGAGTTTTTAAACTGAGAAACACAGTGTCATGATGGTTTCCGCAGAGGTTAGCGCAATAACTCAGAGCGAAACCCTAGAAAAGAAACCCGATCCTGGTAGTTTTGTTCTCAGATGCACAATTCGAGACCAGGTATTTCCAAGAGCACTCTGTGATCTAGGCTCTAGCGTAAATTTAATGCCGCACTCCGTTGCAACATTCCTTGGGTACACTAAATGTACACCAGCCAACATCCAATTAGTTCTCGCTGCTAGATCTGTTAGGATCCCGGAAGGAGTACTTGAAGACGTACCTGTAAAAATCGATGGATGCGTTGTCCCAACAGATTTTGTTGTGCTGCACAACAAGAACGAACCAAGGGATCCGATTCTATTAGGTAGACAATTCCTTGCTACTGCAAACGTCATTATCAATGACAAGGAAGGACGAAAAATCTTGACATAGGCAACATCCCTATGAGATTTGATATGGAAAAGATCATCACACTGCCTTTGATAGATAAACAATCATCTTATGTAGATGAGATTGATAAGCTGACGCAATAAAATTTTGAGAAATCGTACTCGGATGATCATTTGGAAATTGAGCATGTACTTGCTCAGAATAAGGTTTTCAGCATAGATAACAGAGCAGACGAGTGCGATCGTCTCATGGAGACTGGTCAGGGAACCTCTGGTATCGAAACCAAAGGCGACGATGAATCAAAGATCGATATCGATCGATAGCTGAACACTAATATCGATCGACACCCGTCGTCATTTGGAAATATCACAAAATAAAAGTACCGAATGTGGAGCTTAAGCCATTACCCGCTGAGCTCAAGTATGCTTTTCTCATGGACAATTCCTATCCAGTGATAGTTAACGCAAATCTCACTAATGGGGAACTTGCTCTATTACTGAAAAAACTTCGCAAGCATAGGAAAGCACTTTGATACTCTTTAGATGATATCCCAGGCATCTCTCCTGACCTTTGTATGCACCGGATCCATCTGAAGGACGAATCCAAGTCATCCATAGAGCATCAGAGACGACTAAACCCAAATCTCCAGGAAGTCGTGAAGAAGGAAATTATCAAACTGCTTGTTGCAGGGATAATCTATCCAATTTCAGATAGCAATTTGGTAAGCCCGGTCCACGTAGTACCCAAAAAGGGAGGTATTACAGTCGTCAAGAACGGAAAAGATGAGCTTATCCCAACAAGGACTGTGACCGGACACCGCATGTGTATCGATTATAGGAAGCTGAACTCCGCAACCCAGAAAGATCACTTTCCTCTACCTTTTATTGACCAAATGTTGGAAAGATTAGCAAATCACCAATACTATTGTTTTGTTGATGGATATTCTGGATTTTTTCCAAATCCCGATACATCTAGATGATCAAGAAAAGACAACATTCACATGTCCCTATGGAACCTTCGCATATCGGAGGATGGCATTTTGTATGTGTAACGCGCCAGATACTTTCCAACGCTGCATGATGTCAATCTTCACAGATATGATAGAAAACTTCATGGATGATTTCTCAGTTTATGGATCCAGTTTTAAAACTTGTCTCGACAACCTATGCAAGGTCTTGGAGAGATGTGAGGAAAAGAATCTAGTCCTAAACACGGAAAAATGCAATTTCATGGTTAATGAAGGAATCGTACTCAGACACAAAGTGTCCGCGGCCGGAATTGAAGTAGACAGAGCAAAGATAGAGGTGTATGGGAACCAAAATTCACCTACTGTTAATGAATCGTAAATAAGGGAACTTTGAGTAAACCCTAAGTTCCCAGAGGACCCGGCTTATTCCGAATCTGCGTAAGAACGGTTACAACAAGAGTGGCCTTAGCTGCGCGAGCCGTCGGCGAAATCCCTAACTCTAGTAGTCTAAGACCGAAAACCCTAGTTGAGACGCAGCTCGATAACAAAAACGAAAATATTCCTTAATGCTAAGTTTGGTGGTGAAAGCTCTGAAAAACGTGTGTCTGCTTCTGCCCAATGCCTCTTGCTTATATACTCCCTTCCTTGGCAGTTTGGTCCTTCCATTTCGTCCAGATTCGAGTTTATCGAGAATCTTCCTTTTGTGTTCATCTTTCCTTTTTTCCCGTGGAATCTTCTATTTATCTTCAAACTTGACATTTGTCTTCAAACTTGACATTTATCTTCCTTCTGCAGGTAAATCGTCAAAATGTTATCGTATCTTCGGGCTAGATTTCGTTAAGACCGCGAGTTGGGCTTTTTATCGCGTTTTAGAACCTTCCGAGCCGTTTTACGATAAATCCGTTTTGCGACTTTGTACGAGATCGTTTCCTGATCCGATGCCATTTTTTATAAATTCCCTGAGTTAATCATAAAGTTTAGCTATGTTCGTTTTTCGGTTAATCGTTGCCGTTTTTACGATTCACTTGACGTTTTTTATTAAAAACGCGTTTTTACGATTTTTTTGAAAAATCACGAATAAATCGTATAGTTTAGGCAATGTTCGGTGTTTCGTTTAAACGTTTCCGTTTTATATGATTTCCTCGAGTTATTTTCGAGAAAACAATGTTTTACGATTTTTATCGTAAAATTCCAACGGTAAGATGGATTGAGACGAAACGAGAGACATTTCGACTGTGGTTCGGGACATGATGGTGTCAAAGGACGTAAGCCTTGAATCATGGACTTGGGAGATCGAGGCTTGGAATGGTCGGCTTGACGTACGGCGAGCCGAACCGGACCAGTTCAGCTCGCCGTTTGGCGAGCTACCCAAAGGACTTCTAGCTAACTCGCCGAATGGCGAGCTAGTCGTGCCGGGACTAGCTTGCCGTTCGGCGAGCTAGTCGAGACGGGACTAGCTCGTGTTTTATGGCAGTTTCGGTTTATCGCGGTTTTGTGCTTAACTCGGACGATCTCGTAATCGACGTTTGTTTCGTTCTTCCGAGATAACAATCTTCCGAGTTTTCCGCGAATTTCCTTTGTTTATAAATCTCTTTTGGATTTATAAAACAATTTCTCGAGCTCATAAAACGATTTCTCGAGTTTTATAAAATGATTTCTTGGGTTTTATAAAACGACTTCTCGAGTTTTATAAAACGTATTTTTTTATCTTTTTGCTGGAAGTTTTGGCTATTGATTCCGTCGTACCGATTTTGACCCCAAAAGTTAGCCCCCCAGCTTGTAAGAATCGGGGAGTTCTTGCGAGCGGATCGAACTTGTTTGGGAAGTTAGGTAGAATTGGGCGGAACTTTAATGCCCAAAAGTCCAAAGGTGAATAGTAAACTTTTTCCTATATGTATATGGAGTGAGTTCTCAAGTTCTTCACTCATTTTCCCTATAACTTGTCTAATCTTCAAGAAGTTTTCTTTCTACTTCTTCCTTTGGATCTTCTCTTTCTCTTTTGACTGTTTAACATGTCTTCTGAATGGAGAGCTTCGGACCATGCTCATGCATCAATATTTGACCCAAGCGACCTTGACATCTCAGGCGGCTGTGCCCTTCCTAGGCCAATCTTTCGGCGCATTTCCATGACTGAGGAAGAATTTTTGGAATACTGGGTAGCCTTGGTTGCCGCTGCCTTCGAGTTTCTGGGTTCCGAAGAAGGATAAGCTTCGGAAGAAAACAGTTGGTCCGAGCTCGAGTACTATTGGTTCTCTCAGAGATTTAAGGAATTCCCGTGCGATCCCTGAATCAGTTCAGTTTTGCCTTCCCGTTCAAGGCCAGGATGCCGAGAATCCAAATTACCCTAAGGAGTGAATTACTCTCATCAAAAGAGGTTCAATCGTAGCACTTAGGGATCAAATCCACAGAGACTCTAAAATTACACAACAGATTATTAAGTCTTCGAAATAAAGCTAGATGGTAAGATTTTAAACAGTAATTTAAAAGGTAGCAAATAATTGCTTGATTGATTGGTTGATTTGTTAAAAAGGAAGAAGGTAGTTAAACTTAGGTATTTCTCTGGTATGACATACATGCAAGTTGTAAAGGGTTTTTATTATTTAAGTTCTATATTCAAACTTTCAAAGAGGTTTAAGGATTAACTCCACTGAACCTCGAGTTAGGACTATCGTCCAATAACCCGAAGGGACCATCAATCGATGTTTCTGTCGATACTATCGATCGATGCTGATACTGCCATATCGGTCGACACGGCTGTCACTGCGTCGATCGATATCGCATCCAGAGAGTGGTAGAGGTAAGTTTGAAAGGGGTATATAGTCTTCATTAAATTAACTTTAGACTTAGGGGATTTGCCAAGCCATCGCTTGTCCAAATTGACCCTAATATCAGAGGTAAGGGTGATCAATCCTTGCCTTAGCATTCATTGATAACTAGATTGAGAACTATATTTTAAACACCCTAATAATGGTTTTATACAATGCATGAGTCAACCTTAATGAGAAACCTAAATCTAACAAGAGAGACTACTCAAACATCATGAGAGACAAAGTCATGATGGTCTGAATAATACTTTAAGATAATAATAAAAAGAAACAATAAGTAAAAGGGGAGTTCAAAATCTTCTCTGTAATTGTAGTTTTAGATCTCTCTCTCCATCAAACTCTTCTCAAAAGGTAGCTAGATTCTTCTCCTTATTAGGTCTAAAAGGTCTCCAAGATTGTCTAACAAAACTAGTACAAAACCCTCTTAATATAGCCTTACAGGCGGCCAGGGACTTAATGTGTAAATTATTAAAACTCTTGTGAAGCAATTAGGGCTTCTAATCTTCATTTAATCGCTTGGATGACTTATGTATCGATCGATGCATAACATCATTATCGATCGATACGGGTAATCATCTATCGGTCGATTACTCTCAACGTGCATCGGTCGATAGCTTAAACATTGTTTTGCTCATATCTTCATAAAGTCTCCATTTTAGCTCCAAAATGCATGTTTTACACAAGTGAGTACCTTGATTTGTAAAAGCTCTAAAAAGACACTAAAAGTATCCTTTTGTTTCCAAAAACATATATAATTCATGGCTGAAAATGGGTAAAATCCATGATATATCAACTCCCCCAGACTTATCCTTTTACTTGTCCTCAAGCAAATAATAGAACATTGGTCTAGAAAAGTTTTGAAAGGCGGAAGCTCTGACAACTCTAGACTTAGGACCATCACCTCTTTACTCATGCAAGGCCACATCAGATATCTATCAATTCCCAGAAATACATTATGCCATATCCTAGTTTAGCAGCCAAATACACCTAGCCAATCAACTTAAACATTCCTTGTCTGTCTATCCCTTCCACTGATTTCATTTGTGCATAAAAATAAATGTGTAGGCTTTATCTTGGGAGTATCGATCAAGGAACACTTGGATTCAACTCAAACAAGTTTTCAGGCATTCTCATCCTGGTTCCCTTTCTTTCTTTATCCCCCTTCTCTGAATCCCAACTCTTTTTTTCTTTTATATCAATCCCAATGAACAACTAATGTTCATCTTATTGATCTTTCTACTTTTTGTAGCTCTTTTGGCAAAGTGTAGGCGAATAGTGGGGTCATAGGTAATTTACCTCTCCCTCGCTTCCACAATGTGTGATCATTCCTTTGATTTAGAATAGTGGGGTCATGGGTAATTTACCTCTCCCTCTGCCTCTTAGGAAATCATCTCAATCTTTTATTTTCTAGGGATGCCGAAGGAAGGAAAGAAGGAAACCAAATTTTTTGAGATTTTTACCTTCCAGACTTGCAAGAGGATTCCGATCCCTTGTATACCAAACCCCAAGACAAGCAGTAGATGTCAGTTAGGTTGGAAATCAGCTTTGGTTCTTCCAGACAATCATGAGAGTGTTGACATAGGTGATCGGTGATCCACTTTAACATCTATAGTATTTTCTGTAACTGACAAGTCTAAGAGTGGTGCTAAGAAGTGGTTAGGTAACAAGTTTGAATATAATCATTACTTCCTTCTTGGTAAAACACACTTCTTTTTCTTTTCTTTTTTTTTTAGATAAAACGGGAGTAAAATAAAAATATCAATAAATATAAAGAATGTTAGTAGATACCCCCCCCCAGACTTAAACAACACTGTCCCTAGTGTTATTTAGTCTAAGAGGTGATGAGAATTAATGTAGCGAATATGTTCATGTTAGTAGGAATAATCGTACCTCAAGCCTTAGATATCGATCGATATACATGACCTTATATCGATCGATAAAGTGCTGTCACCTATTTGTGTTGTAAATCATCGAACTCAACATCGAATGGAGTTATGTTAGTGCTGTTAGACATTCTCAAAACACAGAAATAGTTAGATAATAAAGTTCTAGCAGGCATAGTCATAAAAAGGACGAATAAAAATCCTACAAGTCTGAAAATAAAAATGAAAACATAGTAGTACGAGATAAAGGGATAGAGAGACGGGCGAATGAATCAGCCCTCACTGCCCTCGTCGTCGTCGTCGGGCTCCTCATCCTCCGCATCACTCTCGTCACTCCGATCAGGCTGCGGGGATGAAGTCGCTGAGGATGGGTCAAAATCTGAAGTGCTAGCCCGGCTAGAACAGCGGCATCTCGAGACGCGGGACAAGATGGCGCGGAGAGCGTCCAACACTCCTTTCTTGTAGACCTGCTCCTCCTCTGTCTCTATCCCTGAGAGATCTGGGAATGGGGGCAGAGAAGCTGATGATGAAGCACGGGGCTTGCGCTGCGGACTCCTGTCTCGCGACGGTGAGAGGCTGGAGCGAGTACTAAATCCGGGTCTGGCTGGAAACGGAGCCTGTCGAGGTTACCCGCAAAGCGTGTAGTCGCTGGGTGAGGCAGGCGGAACCGGTGCGCACCAGCTGGGGTCCTAAAAGACCATAGGAGCTCTCTGTCCATCCATCCGCTGTGACGCAGGTGCTCTGCGTCCAGGTAGTGCTGGGAAGTGTCCACGTCATTGTCGTAAAAACGGATCCCACAGTGCTGGAAAATCGGTGTCAGCAGACTCCCTATCGTCTCCTTCTTCTTCCCTCTGCCACCGGAGAAAGGCTTGGTCTTCAAACTGAGTAGATGCTCAGCGAAGACAGCACCCAAGTTGGGTGTACCCATGTTACGTGCCGGGTCTAAAAAGGTCATATCGACCAGTCCGTCAAGCGCATGGTACAGAAAAGTAAGCTCGTAAATCCGCACCTTGTTGGGCTCCATCTTGCAGAGCAGAGTGGCAGCAAGGATCCTCATGAAGTACCGGAGGGTCGGGTGGCGGATGTCGGTCTGAACCACTGAGGCTGAACTCTAAGGACCTGTGCCAAAGATCTCCTAGAATTCCTTAACTGCTGGGAAGGTTGAGATGGTGCTGGAGATGGCAGTCTCGTTCCCGAAACCGTAGATCGTGCAGAGCTCGGGGACAGTGACGTAGTACATGACACCTCTAGCGAAAAGGACAGAACACCATCACAGGAAACACTCGTTGGCTGGTTCAGATACTCAAAACGAACCGTTGCCATGAACTGCCGGACGAGATCAGGATGAAGGTCGTAGGCTTGGGAGCCAATGGTCCCGAACCCAAGCTGGATGAGCATCTCGCCAAGATCTTTGTCGATCCCTAGGCGTCTGGTAGTGACAGAGTCGATGAAACGTGTGGGGGCGATCTCCACAGTGAGCCATGCGTTGTAGAACAAGCTGTCGTAGTCGTCCCAATCCTTATTAACAGGACGACGCAGGCACTCGGTACTATTAGCGGTGCGTTCCGGGTTGGTGAAACGCTGGTGGATTGTAATCCGTTCCCCAACCCGACGTGGCCATGGATCGCGCTCAGCTTCTCTTTCGGAAGAGGAATAAGATGGTGGAGGATGACTGCTGGAGGCGCCAAGGTTATCGAGCCTCCATTTGGTTTGCCTCTCCCTCTCTTCAGCTCGAGTAGACATCTGCAAAAAGGTGCAAAGAAAACTAAGATAAGTTATCCGTAAGTGCATCGATATCGATCGACACAAGACGATTGATATCAATCGATAATGATTGATTTCGCGATTTCCTGGATCCGGCTAAGATAGACATATGGATTGACAGAGCAAGCTCGATGTTGATCGATATCGAGTTGCGAAACCTGCAAGAATCTCAAAAATCCAAATCGCAAGTATATAGTGTAAATCTTAGTTCTATTATTCAAAAACCTCTAATCTAACAATTCTAACAACTCAAAACGATTAAAAACAAACCTATCTACCGATTTCTAGCCCAAAGTTTTGTGAAACTTTGTTCTCCATAAAAATCTAAAAATCAAAGCGTTATACCTTACGAGATTTCGGATTGGAGTGTGAAAACGAGATAGAGTGAAGATTTCGAATCGAATGAGGCAAAAAACGGGAGAATTCTGTGAAGAATCGAGAGAAAAAGAGAGGTTTTGAGGTTTCGGCTGTGTTTTGCGATTATGGAGGAGAAAACGGCTCGTATCGACTTAAGACAGTTCGTCCTCGATATATCCGTATCGATCGATATGATTTGGGCGTATCGATCGATATGGTCGAGTTGTGCTAGAATGTTTCCTATTTGCTAAATTAAAATTACTAATAAAAACTAAATGTATGCTTAATGAAATCGTAAAAGTGGGTGGCTCCCACTCAAAATCATTTGAAAATTATTTGGAATTATCAAGCATGATTTCCGGTTGCATTGGGTGGATTAGGCATACTTAACAGAAGGGGTGTAGAATTTGGGGGCCTGACCAAATAATGTTTGACTCATTGACCATTGTGAGGGGTAAAACTCACTTCCTAGTTTAGGTTAGGTATAGATTGGGAAAAGATAATCGTGGGCTGAATCCTGTTGGAACTTGTATGAATGAATACGTTGTTTATATTGATTTTTGGTAATGAAGGAGTTTACAAAGATGATCTTTTTGATCCGAATAAAAAGAACAATGATTTATAGAGAATAACTAAGAACAAAGTGTATTGGAGTCTCTCTCTCTTGAATGAGTCGAATCCCCTCTCTCTGATCTCTTCTCTTCTTTATATAGCACTAGGTCACGTCCAACTTCTTCCGACGAAGCCTCCATAATTATCTCCATGAGTTGCGGGATTCGCAACAGCTTCCTCTTGACTAAGTCTTGCACGTTTCTCCGGAGCTGTTTTGAAAATGAGGTCCCGAATCTTTTGTTCGTGACCTGTTTTTACCGATAGGTAACGATTTCATTTGACCCTCATTTGAGGGGGAGGCTCCCTAATGGGCTCGTAATGCTTTGCAAACAGTTTTTACTATTCGGCCCATTAATTCAGCTAACGGGCTAAATTCGGGCCCAACAGTTGCCCCCAGCTTTCGAGATAAGATTTCTTTTCTCGGAAGCTACAGTGTAACCGCCTAATCTCTTGTTCCTTGAGATAATGATTACAATCGAAGATTCGCGTGACCTTATTTCTACGGCCCGGATTTCGTTAGGTTAAATCAACGGTAGGGATTAGTGTATTTTGAATAATTTCAACTCCGATTTTCGAGGCTGGACGTGGTATAAAGCTGCGGTTATTAACTGCGCTGTTCCTCCACCACCCCACGTCTCGATTTGATTCCCCAGGTAACTGTTCACTTTCTTCTTTATTTTTACTATCGTTATATTTGTTTCGGTTAATATTTTTGAGAATCCATAGTCAAGAAAGCTTTCATCCGAACTTTTCTTCGACTTCTTTGCTCTTTTTTTTTTTTGCTTTCTTTCGTTTTACTATCATGACGAAAGACAAAGAGGGTACCGGGGAAACTGAACTTCCTCCCTCCGGTGCTCAGCTTATGAAGGTTAAGCTGGAAATCGGTGAAAAAATGAAGAAGGGCGAAGCGAGCAAGAAGGGCAGAGACTCAATTGCATTACGAGTCTCCAAGAGAACGAAGAAGAACGACGGCTCAGGTGGGAGCACCCCTTTCGGATCTCACGTGCCCTCTTTGCTGAGGAGTCAGGAGGTTGTTAATCTGATGGTTCAGGCTGTAGGCCAGAAAGATTTAGCCAAGGCCTGTAAACCCG
>CAKOAT010169377.1:8624-30473 GCA_932364175.1 Eruca vesicaria subsp. sativa
AAAACTCGAGAGATCGTTTTATAAAAACTCGAAGATCGTTTTATAAAACTCGAAGATCGTTTTATAAAACTCGAGAGATCATTTTATAAAAACTCGAAGATCGTTTTATAAAATTCAAAGATCGTTTTATAAAACTCGAGAACTCGTTTTGCAAAACCGCGAAAAACCGAAACCGCCGCAGAACACGAACTAGTCACGACTAGTTCGCCAGCAGGCGAACTAGACGATCCCGACTAGTTCGCCTGCTGGCGAACTAAGCCAGCTTGGCTTAGTTCGCCAGCAGGCGAACTACACTCTCTCGACTAGTTCGCCTGCTGGCGAACTAAGCCAAGCTAACTTAGTTCGCCAGCAGGCGAACTAGACAACCCTTGGCTAGTTCGCCTGCTGGCGAACTAAGCCAGCTCGGCTTAGTTCGCCAGCAGGCGAACTAGAGACCTCCCGGAGCCTCGATTTCCCGCACCCCCGATTCGAACTTACGACACGGTCGCTTTCTGAATCACGGCTGAAATGTCTCTTGTTTCGTCTCGATCCGACTTATCGTTCGAGTTTTACGATAAAAACCGTAAAACTTCGTTTTCTCGGAAAGAACTCGAGGAAATCGTATAAAACGGCAACGGTTGAACGAAACACCGAACATTGCCTAAACTATACGATTTATTCGAGATTTCTCGTTAAAATCATAAAAAACGCGCTTTTAATAAAAAACGCTGAGTAANGAAAATAAAAGTCAAGTTTAAACATAAAAGGAAGGTTTGAAGAGAAATAGAAGATTTCCGCAGAAGAAAAGGAAGGATCGAGAAGAATGGAAAGTTCCCGATTTAAGTCAAATCTGGGCGAAATGGAAAGATCGGATAGCCAAGATGAGGAGTATATAAAGAGGAGGTCTAGGGCAGAAGCATACACACGAAATTCAGAACTCTCACCACCAAAATTAGCATTTAGGAATCTTTCCGTTTTTCTGTTAGCGAGCTGCGTCTCAATTAGGGTTTTCTAGGTTCTTACGTTTACGGCTACTCTTTTTGTAACCAGTTCAACGCAGATTCGGAATAAGAACCTTCTTGCTTTCAAACCTCTCTTATTTTCGTTTTTATTCTAAGTGTTTTAGTCATCTTAATCTTTGTTGTGCGGTTCTCGCAGATAGCCGGTTCCTCTGGAAACTTAGGATTTTCCCAAAGTTTCCTTATTTACGATTTATTTGACAGTAGGGTGAAATCGACTCCCACAGTGAGTTCACATCTTCACCCGGACTGAATCAGATCTCCAAAAGTCAAGCTAAATGACTATAACAAAGCGCTGAGTGGGAGGCAACCCACTGTTAGGTAATTTTAAATATGGTTTTATTTTCATTTGTTACTGATACTTTGTTTTCTAAAGATTTCAGGTATAAAAAATGATGAACAATAACGACGGCACTGTAGCAATCGACCGATACTGTAGCAGAGTCACTGTAGCAGGATCACTGTTCATCCAAAATTTTTTTTTTATTAGTTATCTATTACTAACTTTTTGACTGTTAGTGTTTTATTTATGTTAGGTATTAGGCAAAAAATTCAAGGAAGATGAGTTTGCATAAGAATCGATGATGACTAGCTAGCATCGATCGACAGAGCATCAAGAATATCGATCGCCACTTAACTGTGTTGATCGATACTCACATCAAATCAGGTATAGAGTCTTTTTTTGTTAAATATTTTCCTTATGATTTATTGTCCCACCAATCTTAGGCTGTATAACATTGGTCACAATGTTATTTAAGTTTGGGGGAGGTTCTACTAATATTGTGTGTTTAGTTAGATATTTAGAAAAGTATACTTGAGTAGACGATTGCCATGATAATGGACCGACGAGAAATAGTCGATATCGATCGATGATACATCACTTACATCGACCGATGGTAACTATTTTTCATCGATCGATACTTAATCCGTTCAGGTATATCGTTCTTACTCGTTAAATTTCGTACTTCTGCTTTATGATTTTAACTTTACCACCGACTGTGTTACACTGGGGACAGTGTAATTTAAGTCTGGGAGGATTACTAACGTTTATCTACTTTATGAGTCTTATTTAAAAAGTTTTCAAAAAAACAATTTATTGAGTCAAGAAGGGGATGATGATCTATTTCGATTTATTACTTGTCATCTAACCACTCTTTAGATCAGTCTTAGATTTACTGATGCAGAAGTACTAGAGATACTAAAGTGGATCAACCTGTCAACTATGTTTGCACTTGCTGAGAATGTTTGAAGGAACCAAAGCTGACCTCCAACCTAATATTGACTTGATTTGCTTATCTTGGGGCTTGGTATACACTGGATCGGATTCCTCCTTCAGATCTGAAAGGTAAAATTCTTGGTGATTTTGGTTTCCTTCTCTCCTTCCTTTGGCATCCCAAAAAAAAAAAAGAGAAAAATAAAAGATTGAGATGATTTCCTGAGAGGCAGAGGGAGAGGTACATTACCCATGACCCCACTATTCTAATTCAAAGGAATGATCACACATTGTGGAAGCGAGGGAGAGGTAAATTACCCATGACCCACTATTTGCCTACACTTTGCCAGAAAAACTACAAAAGTAGAAAGATCAATAAGATGAGCATTTGTTGTTCATTGGGATTGATAATAATTATAAAAAAAAAAATTTGGGATTCAGAGAAGGAATATATAAGGAAAAAAGAAACCATAATAAGACTGCCTATTAACTCAGATATCTGCTGGGGCGAGAGTCCACGTGTCCTTTGATCGATATCCCCAGGGTAAAGCCTGCACTTTTATTTTATGTAAGAAATGAGGTTAGTAGAGGGGATTGTCAGACATGATCTGTTGAGTTGTTGACTAGGTGAATTTGGTTGCTGTACTAGGATATTGTATAAAGTGCTTCTAAGGTTAGGATGTTTATGATTTGGTTTGCACTACTACAGAGATGGTGACTGAGTTTTTAAAATCTTTTAAGTCCATGCTGTTTTCAAATCTCTTTCAGAGAGACTGCCTGTCTGTTTTGCTTGAGGACAAGCAAAAGGGTAAGTCTGGGGGAGTTGATCCACCATGAATTTTACCCGTTTTTAGCCATGGTTTATAAGTGTTTTTATGTATATTTACTACAATATATAGTCTATTTAGAGTATTTACAGGTTCAGGTACGTTCTGGAGAAATATGGTGATTTTGGTGTCTTTTGGAGCCTTTAAGTGCAGAACTGCGCAGACGCGTCAGATGTTCAGATCTGGATGGAGACCTTCCTATGGTGCGATTGAACTGATCTTGTGACACAAGATATAGCTCTGAGTTAGCTTTCCAATGCCACCGGTTTGGGGTCAATACAACGGTTAGATCAGAAGTTATGCTCGTTTTACTGAAGAGTGGTCAGTCGGCCTCGCGAGAGAAAGCTGCCGAGAAGATATGTGCATGTCGATCGATGGGAGACACTTCACATGGATCGATATGAATGCCAGAATGCGGGCCGAGTATATTTCATGACCAACTGAAGCTCATAAGAAACATAAATTACCAGAATGCTCTTGGACGACCAGAAACCCTATTTATGTTATTTGCAAGCCATTGTTGACGGCTACGCTTTCTTTTCATCTTTTATTTCATTGTTCTTAGTTAGATAGTTGGAGAGAATATCAAATCTCCTTCAGAGATTGATTGGAACTCCATTGAAATTATTTTTTCTTTCTTATTCTATTAATATTTAGACTATGATTTGTGTTTCTTCTATCATGTCTGAGTAGTTCATCTTGTTAGGTTTAGGGATTTCATGAGCTTAATGTCAAACTGAATATCAATTAGGATTGCTAGAATATCTATAGATCTCTACACCAGGATGATTTGTAATACTAGGATCTGGAGTAATTAGGATATCATGAAAGTGTGACTGATTGCTTGAACCTAGAATCATAGGACAATTGAGATGCACTAGAGTGCAGTCAATTAACGGAACCAGAATCTTGCTGTATTAGATACTTAGGCACATATGAGATTTGGTCTAGGAATTCGTTAATGCTTGTCTGAGGTAATATCGATCGACGCTCAGGCCATAGCATCGATCGATACTCATCTCTTGTTCGCATGCGAAAGCTGGAACAAGGACTTAGACATCTGATTAGTAATTGCATTGATAGATGGATTACTTACTTATTAAAATCGAGTTCTAGAATGAATCTATAAGTTATTAGCATCTTGAATTGTTGTTTTGAATCTCTTGATTGATAAATCCCTAGGTCTAGCTATTTCTTCTTATTGCTTACAAACTCAACCAATCGAACAACTACCTTGTTCACATTGCTTTTATTTACTGTTTTATAAATTGTTTACCTAGCTTAACTTTGATTTCTATAGTCTATTGTGTGCTCCTCTTCTCTGTGGATTCGATCACTAAGTACTACAATTGAACCTCTTATTTGAGAGAGTAGTTCACTCCTTAGGGTTAAACATTTGTGTGATATCACGTCCAGACCAGTACTATTTCAACAAGTCAGCTATTTGTCTTCCAGACGTCCAGCAGAAAAATTTCGAGTTGAAATCCCAGTACTACACACTTGTGTCACAGATACTGGGCCCAATGGGTTAAATGAGCGGACATGAGTGACCCATTAACCATGGGCTATCGGGGTGTTACATTTTTTTTTTTAGATGATACATGACTTGTTATTGCAATAAACAAGTTATAAGTTTATGTTAGCCAGCATTTTCTTAGTTACCTGATTTACGTATGTTTTAGCGGATCTGTCGTTGTAAATTGCGTTTGGGATACATGTTTTCTTATATCTACAAAATTGTTGTAGTTAGTTGGTACATGTTTTGTAATACCGTTTGAGATCATCTTATATCCCTATTTTGTTTCACCGTTTCAGATACATGCAATTAGCTACATGGTTTGTTTTTTTTTTTTTTGTCATCGAAAGGCTGATCTATTACTCAAGCTTGAGGTGGTCTGAGAATCCAGACCGGAATAGAACAACCAAAAAACAAGAGATCACGATAAAAGGATCGGGCAGTCTTAGCTAAATGATCGGATATAGCATTTAGAGATCTAGGTACATAGGAGATCTTGAAGTCTGGGAAACAAATGCTCAACGTCGAGATCCTGTCCAGTTCTGTGGAAAAGCTTGGCCATCCATGGGGATCCGTGAGCATTGCTAACAAATCCTTGCAGTCCGTCCCAAAGCTCTGACATGACGAATGTTGAAGCATGTTCTCCATTGCCCACCGCAGCGCTTCCAGCTCCGAATGCAAAGCCGACTCCACTCTACTCACATTACACATCCCCATCAGCTGACTATTTCCCATGCTATCCTTCCATTCCCAACCACAACCGGAAAATTGGTCAATAAAGGTCCAAGAACCGTCTATCATGCAAATATCTCGTAGACATATGGCCTGACGTTCATTATCACCGTTCTCTTGTGTAACCACAACTTCCTGCTCATTAGCTTGAAACCAGGCAAGACACTCACTCTATGCATACCGAGCCAGTTCCAAAGGGTCTCTATCTATTCCTCTGAACAGCTTATCATTCCGAGCCTTCCAAATGTACCATATTAACCAAGAATAAGGATCCCTGTCAAGTTCTGGCCCACAAATGATCTTCTTTCGCCAGAATAGATAATCCATATTCGCATATGTGCTCTCCAAAGGGAATAAAGTTGGACTGGTAGGTATAGATGCTAAAGCCTATACCTGTAAAGCCTGTGGGCATTGAAAAATTGCATGTGCAATTGTTTCCTCCAGTTCTCCGCATCTTGGGCAGAAATTATCACATCGCATGTGTCTATTATTCAGCGCACTCGTAACAGCCAACTGCCCCGATATAATCTGCCACATAAGATGACACATCTTCGGGGGTGCTTTAACCTTCCAAACTTGTGCTTGAAGCCTTTTAATGCTAGGTTCATCTACCACATCCTCATCCTCCTTCGTTAGTATATTGCGAGCTACCCAATAACCGGACTTGACTGTGTACTGCCCACTCCTTGTGTAACTCCAGCAGTGTGTGTCTCTACGATGAGTTGAACTAATAGCCATACTCCTTATGAGAGGTATATCATCAGCGTCAACAAAATTTGCCAGTCGATCCAGATCCCAAGACTTCGTCTCTTGATTAATAAGGTCACTAACTCTCATATTCGGATGCATAACCGGGGCATATGCATGCGCTGGTCTCGCTGGAATTGTGGGAATCGATGGGTCTTCCCATACTTTAACTTCATAACCTGAATGAATTTGCTGTCTAACCCTCAATAGCAATAATTCACGTGCAGCCGAGATACTTGTCCACACGTACGATAGACTGCTGACAGTGAGCTTTCGCAAAGGCGAACCAGCGGTAATACCGCCCTCTCATAACTCGAGCCACTAATGAATCTGGATTTTGGGCCAACCTCCACAACTGCTTCGCTAATAACGCCAGGTTAAACTCATGGATCATCCTGAATCCAATTCCACCTTCCTCTTTAGATAGACATAGCTTATCCCATGTTGTCCAGTGTAAGCCTCTCTTTGGTGGGTTTGAACTCCACCAAAACTGTGCAATGGCACTAGCCAAGGCATCACATATCTCCAATGGAAGCAAAAAGCAAGACATAACATAGGTTGGGAGAGCTAACAGGATTGACTTAATCATTACTTCCTTTCCACCTTTAGACAACCACCTACCCGTCCATCTGTTCACTCTGTTCCGAAGTTTGTCTTTTAAGAAGGCAAACAGCTTACATTTAGATCCACTGATATCCTCTGGTATCCCTAGGTAAGTTCCCATTCCTGCGTCATTTTGGATCCCGAGTATATCTTTAATCTCCTGCCTGTCCTCCTGACCGATCCTCTTACCAAAGAGTAAAGAAGACTTCTCAAAATTGATGCACTGTCCAGAGGCTTGTCCATATTTCCTAACCGCTTTCATTACTTCTTCACATTCACGGGGCACCGCCTTACAAAAGAAAAGGCTATCATCAGCAAAGAGTAGGTAGGATATCGACGGACACGCACGCGTGATGCGCATCCCCGTTATCTTTCCCTGATTCTATGCGTGATTAAGAAGGCTAACGAGCGCTTCCGTGCATAGAATAACAATGAAAGGGGACAAAGGATCTCCCTGACGTAGACCTCTCTCCGGGACAATATTTCCTCGTGGCTGTCCATTCATGAGTACCTTATACTTTACTGTCGTTATACATCGCATAATCCAGGTAATCCAGACTTCTGAGAATCCCATCTTCCTCATGGTGGCTTCAATGAAAGACCATTCCATACGATCATATGCCTTACTCATGTCTGTTTTGATAGCCATCCTCTTATTTCTCCCACTTGGTTTTTTTCTTAAGGCATGGAACAGTTCCTGGGCTATCATTATGTTGTCTGATATCTGTCTCCCAACAACAAAGGCTGAATGAGTTTCAGAAATCCTATCTGGAAGGACCTTTTTAAGTCTTTGGCATAAGACTTTTGAGATAATCTTGTAACAAACATTACAAAGACTAATGGGTCGTAGTTGACTCATCTGGTTTGGCTTATCAACTTTTGGGATAAGACAAATATTAGTATCATTGAGACCAGTTGGGATAGTCCCTTGAAATAGGAATTCATTAACCATACGAGTTAAATCCTCCTTGACGATATCCCAAAAGTTTTGATAGAACAAGGCTGTCATTCCATCAGGTCCAGGCGATTTTTCAGGATGCATAGCAAAGAGAGCTAATTTAACTTCCCACTCTGAAACCGGAGCTGTGAGACCCTCATTGTCGGCAGGCGTAATTGTAGTGGTAACTTCAGAAAGTGCGTCCTCAATCTCTTCAGGTTTCGATGATTGAAAGATTTGGCAAAAGTAGCTAGTAGCAATGGCTATCAAGCCTTCCTCATCCTCCAGAACATTCCCATCTGCATCTAGAAGTTGGGTTATCCTGTTCCTCGCTCTCCGCTGCTTCGTTAAAGCATGGAAAAATTTAGTGTTTCGATCTCCCTCCCTTAACCAGAATACCCTGCACTTCTGTTTCCAGAATAATTCCCCCGCCTTAAGGGCATCAGACAATTTTTTAGAGCCTCCGCTATCTCCTCTGTAGTGGCATCATCATTGGAGGATAATCGGTCCACCTTTTCCTTTAGCTCCTTGACACTTTTCTCTGAATTCAGATTGTGTTGTCTTTTCCAATCACATAACGCTCACCTGCAGCTTGTAATATGATCCATAATACTTGCACCCGGTGGTAGATCTGGTGATTTCCATCTTTCAAGTATAATCTGTTTGAGTTCCTCATTCTGAAGCCATCGCTTATCGAATTTAAAGTTTTTAGACCTTCGTGTCTTTTTTTCTAAGAATATCAGCTAGGATTGGACGATGATCCGACCCCCATAATCTTAGGTATTGTACTTTTGAGTGAGGAAACTTCTCAAGCCAGTTCTCATTACCCACAGCCCTATCAAGACAACATCTAACAGTAGCATTTCCTGCCCGTCTTCCTACCCAGGAAAGCATATTTCCTGTAAAAGGGAAATCCAGCATACCACAATCACTAAGCATCTGCTTAAAAGGCAGGAAGGAATTATCAGTACGTTGCCTGCCCCCTTCCAAGTTATTTCATTAAAATCACCAATCATAAACCAAGGTCCATTTCGTGTTGTTGAGAAACGCGTAAGACGTTCCCAAACTAGGTCTCTTCTTTCTACTACAGGATCCTCATAAACAAATGTCATATAGACTTTTATTCCATCAATGACTGCCTCAATGTCAATCATTCTGTTATTCGAAAATAAAATCTTAATTTGACATAAAAAATAAAGCTAAACCTCCGCTGAGACCAAGTGGCTCAACGGTAAACAATTGATCAAATCCTAAGTCGGCCTGAATGTCTTGCAACAGCAGCCTCCTATTCTTCATTTCAGAAAGGAACACTAGTCCTGGGCGATGCTTCTGACACATCTCCGTAAGGCGTCGAACTGTGAGGTCAGTCCCAATCCCTCGACAGTTCCAACTGAGTGTCTTCATAGATGAAAGTGGGATGGGTTTTTGGATCCCACCGAACCACTTGCTTTGTTTGCCTTAGACCGGTCCACTCTAGCATTAAGACTGAGATTTTTTGGTTTAGCCTTCTCACCAGTGTGCCTCTGAGTAGTAGAACTTAGCACTCTCAAGCGTGGAGATCCCCGACGGAGGACCTCCTTTTTCGTGGGAGTTCTTCTGTTCCCGTTTCTCCCTCCTTTCAAGTTTCTTGAGCTCCTATCCTTCTCACTGTTACGTGAGATGTGTTGTGACGGCAGTACCTCCAAATCCTTGAGTTCCTCGTCAAAAAGATCATCCTCCTCATCCATTCTTTCCATTTCCTCGTTCCCAGCAGCTCCCATATCAGATAAAGCCTCAATTACTAGAGCATCATCATCCTCAAACACATGATTATCAGTGTAGTATGTCAAAGAACGCATCACACTCCTTGGACGAACCGTCACATTCTCCTGCATATGTGGTGATGTTATCGTACTTGCTAGCCTCTTCTTCTGTGGACTTGCATGTTTCACCATTTTACCATCAATTTGACCACGCTCAGTACTCGAGAAGGCTTCGTCCTCCACCACTTCCTCATGATCATAAGGACCAATGCGAGTAGTCTTATCTCTGCGTCCAGTACGTGAACTTCTATTGACAGCCGGAATATAGTCCTCTTGATCATCGGCTTTGCAGCTAGACTGGTGGGAGGCACCAGCGCCATAACGACACATAGAACCACGACCTTGTGAACCTCTTTCCATACTCTCAGTCCGTGGTACAGCATTCCTAGATGTGCGAGTAGATGGAGGGCCATCGTTATCAGCAATTTCATCCTTCTCGATCGTTCTTATCCTTCGATGTGCACGGTGATCATAGGAATCATCATGGCGAGCCTGTGTTTTCTTTCTATCAGAGGTGGAACTCTCCAAGTTTCTGTTCTTCTCGCGCCACTCAAACCTATCCCTTTGATTAATCCTTGAGAACCTCGATGACTTCCCGAAGCTCTCCAGCTTAGCGACTCCTCGTCTCGTCTTCGCTCAGCTCTCCAGTGTCCGTCTCGTCCTCCCCTACCTTGCTCGTCGGGGCATAACTTGTAGAAGAAACAAAGGGCTTCCCCCTCCGAAGACTTTCATGGTGTCGAGAATAGGGATTCTGAACCTGTCTATTGCTCTATTTTTCATGTCGTCTCCGCATCACCCTGTCACTGCGAGGATGACCTGTACTCATACGAAGTGTGGGATCAGCATCTTTACTGCTATAGTCTCCAGGGTTTGCAGCAGTACTGCGATGGTAAGCACCATCCTTGTGGCGTGGAGGGACTGTTTTATTGTAGGACTCATCTTGGGCCAAATGATTCCCCGCAGAGGTAGATGTAATATCAGGGAAGTGTAGCCTCCTGTTAAGATCCCTGCGCACTCCCATGTTCTGGCCCTCCACTTTTAATGCCATAAAACTATCAGGAGCATTAATTTGCTGAGGTTTCAAAGGACAATGGTCCTTTTCATGGGTTAAGAAACCACATGTGGTGCAGTGTTTAAAGAGAAGATCGTAGGATATCTTGATTGTGACTTCATCACCTTCTGAGTTTGTAGCCATTCTTGTGAATTTTAGAGGCTTGCGCGTGTCAATATCAATAAGCATACGCCCCTCCTCAAGCTCCAGCGTGTCCACACGCCCCAAAGTGTCTCCAAGGCCGCGGAGATTTTTAATTGTCCATAAGTGCAAAGGCACACCAGTTATAGTCACCCAAAAAGGAATGATCCATGGGTAATCATCATGAACAATAGGCTCCCACCTCACTAACACGAACATGCAGAAATTATAATGGAAAGGGCCTTGCCGTAGTACTTCCTTTAGATCCTCTTCATTAGTAAAATTCAACAAGATTTTTCCGTTGCCCAAATCATTCGCGGTAATTCGATCTTCCATTCCCCACTGCGTTGGCATATAGTTGATTAATTTTTCAACTTTTTGTGTCCTTGGATTCAAAATCTTTCCAATTAAAGAGAGCTTGAATTCTTGAACAACTTGAGTGTCCTCATCATCGAGTAAACGGAAAGGCTCTTCCGCTTCCTCCCTCATAATCCCCTTGCCTTTAGCATCTCCTGTCATAGCCCCACCATAGGAACCCATGGTCGACGCCAAGCAAAAACGCTTACGCTCAGTCAGAAGGCAAAGGTGCTGACGCTCTGTATTACTCTGTTCTTAATAAGAAAAAACAGAGTACAAAGATCCCAGCAGAGATCAAACCGTCTATCGCACAGAGATCCCAACGGAGATCAAAGAGATAAGACCGGGACCAATGTGATATGACTATTCTCTGTGTGAACAGTAGTCACTTATATCCGACGAGAAACAGACAAAGGCCTTGTCTCGTGTGGTTGCTTGTCAAATACGGAAACAAAACAAATGTTTGGGTGAAGAAAATCACACACTACCAGACGACAAAGATCAATCTGGAGTATATGAAGATGTGTTCACCAAGGGGTGAAAACAAAAAACAGAGATGTGTACTCCGTCAGATCGTCGTCATGATCGCAGGGTACCAAGGAAATTAACGTAGGGTTAATTCGTCGGAGCCGCAAGGAGAGCCGTCGGAGAATCTCTCTTGTCGTCGATGAGAATCAGATCGGGGTGTGATCAGAGCTGTCTTCGGATGGAGCCGCCATTGATGAAGCCCGAAGGTGTGATCGCCATCTTAGTCGCCTCTTGTGCGGCTAAGGTTTTTTAGCAAACAAAAGTTATATCCGTAGAAAACAAAGTAGCTACATGGTTTGTTAGCTGAGACATAGTTAGTTATATTATACATATTTAGATAACATTTATGCTAAATGATATTTAGTTACTTATCCGATATATTATTATATTCTAGCAGATCCTTGATTTTATTAGATCTTCAGTTTTATACTCTTTAAGATACATATTTTGTTAGCTGTTAAAAAACTATGTTACCGTTAATTGATAAATGGTTGATAAGATATTACAAAATACTTGTCGTTAGTTGAAATATGGTTTGTTATACATGATTTGTAAGCTGATAAATGGGTCCTCCTGTCAGATACCTCGCGAAGGCACACTAGAACTGTTGACAGAGTCGTCGATCAGGTATGAGTAGGAAACAGTTGATATGTAAGCCATGAACCACGAGATCCAAGTGCTGCAGAAACCCATCGTCTTTAGCTCTTTTTCTATGCACTTCCACTCTAACTTGTCATAACCTTTGCTCATATCGGCTTTCATCACCATTGCACAGTTCTTGACTGTAGTAGAGATCTTTAGGTAATGGAGGGTTTCTTGGGTGATCAAGATATTATCTGATATAGCTGTTCTTGGAACAAAAATCGATTAAATTTTTGAATTGATTATGCGTAAAAAAAGGAAAGTTAGGAAAACCTTAATTCTCCATAGGTCTCATATCTCTGCAAGAAACATAAGAAAAAGACAAAGAGATGGATAACAAAATATCGAATAAGAATTGCGCGGATGCTTTATTGATTACTGTGAATAAAGATACAAGATATCGATGAAGGAATGGAGAGATTTTAGAACTGCTTAACAAAGAGAATCGCGGAGCTAAAGCAACAAAATGTTCCCAGTCTCCGACTTGCTAGTCTAGCCGCCTAAGTCTTAAATTCTTCTAAGCTTACCAGGGTTCTCTAGGTCTAAATCTTCTGCCTTCGTCTTTGGCCTTAGCATCCTTTATATACTCCTCTTCAAGTCTGTTATGACTTTTCTTTTCTGCTTATGGGTCGAGTTTATTTTCCTGTGGAAATATTCCATTTTTCTTGATCTTCATGATTATCTTTTGAAAACTTAGCATTTATCTTCTAGACTTTATATTTACCCTTATATGCGAGTAATAGTTTAAACCGTCATGATATTCTTGGGCTATACTTCATCTAAAATCGTAGGTAGGCTTTCATCGTGTTTTAGAACATTTCGGATTGTTTTGCGATTTTAAGCGTTTTCATGACTTTTAGAGAAATCTTCTTTGATATGATGCTGTTTTTGTAAAACAGTTCAAGTTACTAGTACAGTAGAGAAAACCTTGGTGTTATACTAAACATTTCCGTTTTATACGATAAACTTGAACTTATACGAGAAAACAAGTCTTTGCGGTTTTTGTCTTAAAGTTCCAATGATAACTCCGATCGAGACAAAACAAGAGACAGTCTGATCGTGGTTAGGAGTATAACAGATCCAAGGGCTTTAATTGTCATGTCCAACTCGCCCGGTGGCAATCTGAAGACAGCGTGATCCAACTCGCCCGGTGGCGAGTTGGACGTTGTGTATCCAACTTTTCGTCTGTGTTTTGGTGTTTTGATCGATTGATCTTTGAGTTCTCGACTCGGGATTCTGTTGGAAATGTGTCGAGATAGATTCCGTAAGGAGAAGCAATCTTAGACGTTGATTTCGAGATAACCGTTTTTGACCCCAACAGTTAGCCCCCCAGCTTGCAAGTTTCGAAAGCGATTCTTGTGAGCGAGTAGAGTTTTTAATCGAAATTTATGGCTACAATTTATTTTGCTGGAAAAAAATTCTGATTATTTTATTGCGGAAAGTAACCTCGTCCTTGTTTTTCTATAAGAAATGGATTCTGACTTCTCATTATCTCCACATTTTCCAAACTTCTCAACTTTTATCTACCGAGTTAATAAATACTCACTATGGATCCCTAGATCCAATTTTTTCTCTATCTCTAGTAAAATCCTAGCTTAATGAGGATGTATTCAAGACTATCAGAGTTATTCAAGGATGTTTAAACAACCTAACAATCCTAGTTTCAGGTTTCTAGTTAGCAAGTCTAGAACATAAGCATTAAAAACATCCTATTAATGAATACCACAACAAGCGATCCTATATATGGGGCTAATCCCACTAACCTATTTATACTCTAATTCTAACAAGTGAATTACTCAGAATTACTCAGACATGGCAAAGAAATTCATAATATAAGCAAAGCAATAAAACTGCATAGAATTAGATAGATAGAAACAATGGAGTTCCATTCACAAATCTCTCTGTCGATCTTCTCTCCCAAACTACAAATCCTAAAACATTTTTCTGTGAAATTAATACAAAAATATCTCTCTCTTGCTCTAACACTTTGGCAGAGTATATAAAATTAGGTTAAAACTAGTCAGGGGTAAAATCATCATTTGGTGATGTTTGGGCTTCAAGTTGGCTTGTCTCGCGAAATGGTTCTCCATGCCTTCGGCATCGATCGATCATGCTAAGTGCATGTTGATCGAGGTGAGTCACTCTGTGTCGACCTCGATCATCTTGGTCGATTCTAAATCGAGTGATTTCTCCAATTCTCTCTAAAATTCTCGAAAAACATCACTTTCTTACAAAATACTCTTGATCATGTAAATATGCTTAAAAGCTTCTGTAATATAATAAATAGTAGCAAACACACCAATATACCATGACTAAAAGCGGTTCAAAATCATGGTATATCACTCTTGCGATGTCATGATCATCTCTATTGATGCCATATTCATCTTTTCTTTCACAATGGAACCTTCTTCTTCCATTCTCAGCAAAAGCTTGGTATCCAAATTCGGTTTAACCGCCGATCGGTGCAGAAAGTATCCTATCAATCGATGCTGGAGCATTGTAGGTGTTCGATCTGTTGTGCTCAGCTTCCTCATCTTCTGGAAGGTTAGCGTTGATCGATGCATAGTATATGATGTTGATCGATGTATGTTTGTCTGTCCGGCTGCTGTGTTGATGTCTGAAGAGATTTCCTGATCCATTAGCCATTGCAAGAATATCTGCTACATCTTCTGTAAAGGCATGTAGAACTCTTCAATCCATAGCTCTTGCATAACCTTCCAGATCTCCCGGTATGCCGAACTCAAATGGTTGTAGCTAACCATAGTCATCAACTGTTGCTTTCGAATCTAGTTTGGGCTCTTCTCTTTGTGTAGTGTCGATCGATGGTTTAGTATTGCTATTGATCGATGGTTTATACCATGTGTCTTCTGTTTGTCTGTAATAGACAACTGCTTCCGCTGTGAAACGACAGTAGTCATGTTCGTCTGGATAGAACTCGTCGATATGCGGATAAACCTTTTGGTTCCCTTGGTCAGATTGGACATTGATTGATGCAGAATGTTGTGTGTCGATTGATATCATATTCCTAGTTTCATGGGAAACAAGAAAACGTCAGCTTGTTCCAAAGCGAGATCACGGTACTTGATGATTTCTTCCTAGTAGTAGTCCTCGTCATACTAGTTGTAAGCCTAATGTTGATCTGAATCTGGATGATGAGTGTCAATCGATTCTTAAGGGTGGGTATGGATCAATTGCTGAAATGCAGGACCATCAATCGATTGCATGGGCTGGGTGACGATCGATGCTCCATCATCTGACTCCTCTTTCCACTCGAAATTGCAGAAGCATGTGGCAATGAGACCTGGGTCATTACCAATTTGATGATAGTATATCTATTCTTAACCTTAACAGGATCTTAGTAATTGTTTTTTATCAATCAAGGAAAGATACAACATGTTTGTTGCCATGTCGCAGACAGCTCCTAGTGTAGCTATGAAAGCTCGTCCAAGTAGTAGAGAAGAGTTCCAATTGATCTGGATATCCATCATGTGGACGTCTATTGAGACTAAGGCATCTTGAATCTGCAGTGGGACATATCTCACCATCCCTCCTGAATTCACCTTGGAGCAATCCACAAAGGTGAAAAAATCAGTAGAAGGCTCTAGTTTCAGTTTCAGCTTCTCTACCATGGCTCTAGGCATGATGCTCACTAATAATCCACTGACATTGGGATATTTGTGCCCCATAATGAAACTTGGAATAAAAAACTTCCTAGGATATTTGGGATTGATGCTCTTCTTGAGCTTCTCTCTAAGGTGGTTGAACATTCTCTCTATGTCCTCATATGTCTCATTGATTTACCTAAAAAACATCCACAGTTTATGAGTATAATAATAAGCTTCATTAAGTAGATTATCTAAAGTAATTTTTAAAACTCTTCTGGAAAATCCATCCATCTCTTTTTCATTTGCTTCTTTGTGTAGGTGTTTGGAAATCTTATGCTTTCGTCTGGAGTGTTCCTTTGTTGCTTTGTCAACCATCATGGGCTATGAATTTTATGTGTTCTGCTCAGAAGGGTCTGTACTCATATTTATAACAAATAAGCTTGCATTGACTCTCGGTAAATGAACAGGTTCAGCTGCATGACACCATAGATCGATGCTTCTGTCTCTATGTGGATTGATGTTGGAAGATTCACACAAAGCCACTGACTCTGATGGTTTTGTCGATCGATGCTCAGCACTGGGTGTTGATCGACACCAGTACAAACTGCCAAAATACATAGCATTTTCTACACGGAAATCCCCTTCTTGGAGTCTTTCTCTCTTCACCTCTTGCCAAAAGTCAGCATAAATCAGGGTATTGACGTGATTGTTGTGTCCAGCTTCTTTTCTCTCTTTAATAATATCCCCATTTCTCCTAATAGCTTCACTTGTCTAGACTACCTGATTCTCCAATTCATTCACATGGGTGTTGAGATACTCGAATTTGGTGTTTAGGTTCAGGTACATGGAATTTATCTTTCCATTGAACTCTACAGTAATATTTTGTTGTCCCTTAAGTATTCTGTCAACCATGGATTCTAACTTTCGTTCCTGAGTCTCTGAAGGTGGTTTCTGGTAGTAAGAAAATCCATAGGCCTTGTTGTTGATGTTGCTGTAGGGTCTTTGTTGCTGTGAATCCTGGTTATAGTAACGTTTATGACCATTGCGATAGGAATTTCTGTTGTAGCCTTGATTTCCATATCTCTGGAAACTGCTTCCGTCAATGTAATTCACATCTTCTTCTTCACTTCCAACCTCTATAGCTTCTACTTCTTCCACAAAACTGAGTTGCTTCTTGATTAATTTGAGAACACTATCAAACCTTTCTCTAACTTCATCAATCTGCTCCTTGCTCAATCATGGGGCCGATTTCTTCCTCTCATAATCAGTGTTCGTGGTGCTGTTGTTGGATGCCATTTTCTCAATCAGTCTCGAAATATCTTATGGATTTTGATATGCCATGTATTTTACTCATTTTTAGCCATGGTATATAAGTGTTTTATTGACTAATTATTATGTTTTGAGAGTCTACATTGCATATTTATAGGTTCGGGAATGATTTGGAAGAAAGTGATGATTTTAGAGTCTTTTTGGAGACAAGCGGAATTTCACCCGAGCTGGCCATCGAGCAAGCCAAGAAGTCGACATTAAGAGATCATAATCGATCGATGCACACCTCGTGACATCGATCGATGGGCGTAAAACGCAGAGACACGATTTTGACCCAGACGGTTTGGAGCCCAAGTCTTCACCAAATTACAATTCTACCCCTAAAGAGTTTTAATCTAAGTATATTAGCTTTCCCATTGTGTTGCCGACAAAGATATATTTTTGTTATTGTTGTTTTCAATACATAAAATAGAGAGAGTTTTGGAGAGCAGATTCCAAGACTTCCACAAGCTTGTGATTGGAACTCCATTGATTTATCTATGCAGTTTTCTTTATTGTCATGATTTTATTTGCTATGTCTGAGTAATTCTATTGTTAGATTTCAAATAAGTTATGAGGGATTAGCCTAAATATAAAATTGTTAAGTTGTGGTATTTATCAATAGGATTGATCTTAATGCTTATGTTCTAGAGTAGCTAACTAAAACCCTGAAGACTGAATGATTAGAACTGATCTTGATTGAACTAAGATTGCTAGAAGCATGAGTAACCTGATCTAGCAAACCTAGTGAGCATTATTCAGCCCACGCATAAAGCTTGCATCTAGAAGCCAATCGATCAACATTCATATAGAATCGTCGATCATTGTTTGCAAAAGGTGTGTCGATCAATACTCCTATATAGTCATTGATTGACACTTTCTATTGGTCAAAACTGCGACAGCTAAGATCAATAGATCTAGCCATTAGACGGTCTAAAACGAGACACGCTGATGGAGTGTAACTTAGTTGAGCTCTAACATTGCCTCCAACTTAAACCATTATATCTTCATAATCCTGATTACCTGAATAGAAACCCTAAGTTGGATACCTTCTTAATATCGTTACAATCCACTTCAAACCAACTGAACAACTACCTTGTTCACAACTGTCTTTTAATTTTAAAACTTTCAACCTAGCTTAAATCCTGATTATATCTATTGCGTACCCTAGCTCCTTTTGGATTCGATCCCTAAGTACTACAAATGAACCTTTTATTTGAGAGAGTAGAAGTTCACTCCTTATGGTAATTTGAGTGACATATTTAGCACACATCAAATTTAGCGTCGTTGTCGGGGAGCTTTGACCACCATTAGATTTAATCTTAATTCTAGGTTATTTTTTAATTTAATTTTATTCTTTTTCTAAGAAAATGTTTTTTCTTCTGTTCTTTTAGGTGCATGCCCATCAGTACCAGAACCAATAAAGAAAAATCACTGATATTCTTAGAAGAACCTGGTAGTTTGGAACGTTTAATCCACAAAGAGAAACGCTCCGCGTCTATCGATAACCACACATGTTCATCGGCCAATTCTCGCACCCGACTGTCGACGAAAACCACTCTTCCGTCGATCGATACCCTTAACTCGACATCGATCAACACATCCTTCCGGACATCGATCGATACTCAACTAAGAGACATGGTTGCGACACTGATTCTCAGACAGGACGAGAATGGGAACATGCATGACCAGGAAGGTCATCTGCGTAATGTAACAGGTCAAAGGATAGATGCTCAGGGGACGGTAATCCTTGAACCAGAAAATTAGGTTGCAGGAGCTGCAGAACCTGCAAACGAAGCTGCTCGACCTAGAACATTGGCTGATTACAACCGTCCAGATCAGTAATACACCAACAGATCAGCTATACGCCCTCCAGCTATCCAAAGAGGCGATTTGGAGCTAAAACCCCAGTACTACACAATCGTGGGACAAATACCCTACTGTGGGTTATCTCACGAGCATCCTATTGACCATCTAGAGAGGTTCTAGGATATTATATCTGCCATTAAATTTCATGGAGTCTGATATCTTGCATATTTGCATTGTTTTACCCATTCATCCATGAGCATTTTCATCATATAGATTAGGATTTAGCCATGTCTAGGTTGCATTTTGCATTCATTGTCCTTATTAGGTGTTGGAATGTGCCATGGAGTGATTTGAGATGTTTAGGAGCATTGTGATCCAAAAGGGGCTGAAAGATGAGCATGGATGGAGCCTTTAAAGATATCTTCTGTTTCTAAGATTTTGTGGAGACATAGAAAATTGAGTTAGCTTTCTAATGGAAGTAGTTTCAAGTCGTTTGAAGATATAATGAAGGAGTTATGACCAATTTACTAGAGGCGAGCATCCTGGAGCGGGGTCAGGGGGTCGGCCCAGACCATAGCGGACCCCCGGGGCGGAGTCAGGGGGCCGCTCGGCTAAGACGACACCCCACAGCGGGGTTGTGGCAGCGGGGTTGTGACCCCGCTGTGCGCTTATGTTTGGACGAAAAATACTTGTTTTGAGGACCTTTTTGCAATTTCGTTTTTTATGTTTTGAGTTGGAAAAACCTAATTTTAAGTACTTTTGTAACCTACCAGGCAGATATTCTTTGTTCTTGAAGAGAAACCATTGAAAAACTTTTGTTTTACTTGTCAATTTTCATCATCTACATGATTAAGCTTGAATCTAACATGGGTTTAAGAGTAATCATGATGATTAGTGAGTAAATCACCTTTTGAATTCATGGGTTAGGGAGATTAAGGGTGATTAGGTTAGTTCTAGGTTGTTTTAGTGTAGATCATTCTTGTTCCTTGCTAGTAGAGTATTCATAATGCATCTTATGAGTTAACCACTCAAAAGTTGATCAATAGGCATTTCCCACCCAAAAGGTGTTCGATGAAATGCCTGAGACAACTCTCCTAGGCTTTTAGTATACTTTGCCAAAGACATTTGTTGTTAAAAGTGCTAAGATAGCTAATAGACTTGTTAGTAATGATTGCTTTCATATTATTCAACCAAAGACATTTGATGTTTGAGATATGTTAGCAAATGAACATTCATCTAGACATAGAGCTTGTTTAGAATTGTGTCTAGGCTTAAGGTTGATAGTTTGATTGATCATTTGCCATCCTTAGTTCGAAACTTGATCACCCAAGATCTAATCCCTACTCCCATGAGTTCTCCTTTCTCTTAATCAAATTAGTTATTTTAATTATCGCTTTTCTTATTCTTAGTTATAGTTTAAAACCATCAATTATTCGATTGCACTTAGATTAAGCTAGTACTTGCATTCTCAGTGCTTTAAAATCCCTCAGAACTGGTTCGACAATCTCTTATACTACACATTTGTCTTAGGAGCCTTGAAAACTCCTAACATCAGAGTCCCTGCGGACTATCTACTTTGCAAGCTCTTCAATGGCACACTTGCTGGAGAAGATTCACATTGGCTTAAGCAGTTACCACCAGAATCTCTTACATCCTGGGCAGAGATAAAGAATGCGTTCTTACATAATTTCTTTGATGAGTCACGTGCTGAAGACTTGAGAAGCAAGATTACTACATTTACACAGAAACCTACAGAGTCATCAAGAGCTCCGGGATCAGATTCAATTCATTTCAGAGAGACTGTCCACACCATGGATTCAATGAACTTGAACTACTCAACACTTTTTACAGAGGCATCGCTTTGCAGTATCAGATGGCTCTAGACACAGCTAGTGAAGGAAACTTCAACACTAGGAATCCAAAAGAGCCTGTGAGACTTATTAAGAACTTGGAATCTAGCAATAATACCAAGAATGCTGATTTTGAAAGAAGGAAATTTGCTACTGTCCTTGGAAAGGAACATATGGAAGAAGTAAAGGAGAAGCTGGATAATGTCCATAAGCTTCTTAGGAAGCAGGTTTGCTTTGTAGAAGATGTAGAAGCTGTAAGAATGAAAGACTACATAGAGACTGAGGAAGATGTGAACTTCATTAGTGGCACTGGATTTCAGAGTCTAGGAACCAGTACGGGAACAAAAACCTCTATGGGAATGGACAGAGAAGTACTTACAACCAGAGTTCACAATATCTGTTGGGGTCAAAATCGGTACGAGGGAATTAATAGCCAAAACTTTCCGCAAGAATACAAAAAGAACAGTTTTATAAAGCTCGAGAATCGTTTTATAAAACTGGAAAAATCGTTTTATAAAACTCGAGAAATCGTTTTATAAAGCTCGAGAAATCATTTTATAAAGCTCGAGAAATCGTTTTAAAAAGCTCGAGAATCGTTTTATAAAACTCGAGAAATCGTTTTATAGAGCTCGAGAATCGTTTTATAAAACTCGAGAAATCGTTTTATAAAGCTCGAGAATCGTTTTATAAAACTCGAGAAATCATTTTATAAAGCTCGAGAATCGTTTTATAAAACTCGAGAATCGTTTTATAAAACTCGAGAATCATTTTATAAAACTCGAGAATCGTTCTATAAAACTCGAGGATCATTTTATAAAACTCGAGAATCGTTTTATAAAACTCGAGAATCGAGAGTCGTTTTATAAAACTCGACAAATCGTTTTATAAGACTCGAGAAATCGCTTTATAAAACTCGAGAAACCATTTTATAAAAACTCGAGAATCGTTTTATAAAACTCGAGAAACCGTTTTATAAAACTCGAAAAACCGTTTTATAAAACTCGAGAATCGTTTTATAAAACTCGAGAATCGCTTTATAAAACTCGAGAAACCGTTTTATAAAACTCGAGAATCGTTTTATAAAACTCGAGAATCGTTTTATAAAACTCGAGAAATCGTTTTTATAAAACTCAAAAGTCGTTTTATGAAATCCGAAGATCGTTTTATAAAACTCGAGAATCGT
>CAKOAT010169377.1:38603-61756 GCA_932364175.1 Eruca vesicaria subsp. sativa
GGATCGAGAAGAATGGAAAATTCCCGATTTAGTCAAATCTGGGCGAAATGGAAAGATCGGATAGCCAAGACGAGGAGTATATAAAGAGGAGGTCTAGGGCAGAAGCACACACACGAAATTCAGAGCTCTCACCACCAAAACTAGCATTTAGGAATATTTCCGTTTTTCTGTTAGCGAGCTGCGTCTCAATTAGGGTTTTTTAGTTCTTACGCTTTCGGCAATTCTTTTTGTACCAGTTCTACGCAGATTCGGAATAAGAACCTCTTTGGTCTCTGTTTTCGTTTATTCTCATTTAAATTCTAAGTTATCGTTTTCTTATTTTCGTTGTGCAGTTCTCGCAGATAACCGGTTCCTCTGGAAACTTAGGGTTTTCCCGAAGTTTCCTTATTTACGATTTATTTGACAGTAGGGTGAAATCGACTCCCACAATATCAGAGACCCTACAGCAACAACAACAAGTGTTATGGAAGCTCATCTTACTAGAATCCACCACCACAGGAGAGCAAAATAGAAGCTATGCTTGATCAGGTGCATGAAGGTTAGCAGAAGCTCATAGTGGACTTCAGTAGGAAACTTGATTTTGTCTACAATATCGTGAACACAAAGTTTGAGACTTTGAGCACACATGTGAAGAAGCTAGATATGCAGGTAGTTCAGACAGGAGAAGTTGTTAATAGGCAAGAAGCCTTATGAAGAGGAATAGGAGGTGAGATGATGAAACACCACGTGAATGCCATCATAGATGATGATTTCTGGCATGTGGCTAAGTATCAGAAGCTTCTAATAGTAGATTTCAAAGTCGAAAGCTCCATGAGTTTCGGCAGATCAGATTGGTGTCGATCGACGCCAAGCGACAACCATCGATCAATGGATTCCAGTGAATCACGATCGATGGGTTCTTCTCATCATCGATCGACGGCTCCCACAGAGTCTGTTGCATCATGCAACTCAGTGAAAACCAAGACCCATGAGTATTTCGAAGCAAAACACCCATACAAACCCCAAACCCTTTCACCTCAACATAGATTGATTTATATCACCAGCAATCGATCGCCACCAGGATACGGATGATGATTGATACTCAGAAGCACCCATCGATCGACATGCGCCTCTTATCTACCGAGTGCATACACCACCGATGTATGCAACACGAGTTGAGGTATTCAGTCATACGACGGATGACATCAACACAAATTTAGACCATGAACCAGATGATATGGAAGTTGAGGATGTAAAAATAGTAAGACTTTTCAGAAAAAGGAAAGAAAAGGTTCCTAAGCATCTGAAAAAAGGAAAGTCAATGAGAAGGAACTGGATAGTTTCACAAAAATAGTTCTTAGGATTCCCATACATAAACCATTCGAGGAGGCTTATTATACCAACATATTGCGGATGTACTTCAGAGAAACTTGTGAAACATAACAAGACATTGAGAGATCTTGGGAAACATCATATATTGAAGAAGAAAAGTGATATTGGGAAGTTTGCAATGCTCTGCTTGGTCAAGGATATCAAATTTCCACATGCTTTATGTGATATGGGAGCTTCAGTCAGCATCCAACCAAAGGTTATGGCAGATCACTTAGGTCTGAAGATAGAGCCGTAAAAGAATCATTCACTTTTGTGGATCGTTCTCAAAGGAACTCAGAAGGAATCATCAGAGACCTTGATTTGCAGATTGGTAATGCCCTTATACCAGTTGATTTACACGTTTTGGACATCAAGCTGAACTAGAATTTTTCTCTACTACTTGGGAGAGTATTCATGGCAACTGTTGAAGCCGTTTGTAACATGCAAACCAACCAGTTGTGCCTAACCCTAATAGATCCACAAGTCTACTATGATCCAGTACGAGTTGGTAAGTACCAGAGGACCTCAATAGGATATGGAGACAACATAGAAGTCGTTGCAACATGCTATTCTGCAGCTGAATATGAGACATAGTATGAGGAATCGATCGATACACACACTACTTCGTCGATCGACAATAATCTTCATCAGGAATCGGTCGACTGTCCTTTAGAGACATCAATCAACAGAAATTATGATTATGGGATGGCTGATTACCCAAAAGGTTCTATTGATAGTTGGGAGAATGACTACTATCAACCTACTTCTGCAATCAACACTGGTCCACCATCAGAGCACTATGATCCAACTACAGAGAAGTACAATGAGTATTACAAACAAGAAGTTATTGAGTATGGTTTTCTCAGAGAGGATGAAAGGATTCTCAATCACGCCTATAGAGCATTGAGAACAGCATTGATCGATTATGTTTCTCAACCATCGATCGATGGAGATTCTGGACATAGACGATTTCCTCTGCCACACCACTACTATCTGAATCCTACCTTCAACAACATACCCCTTGATGAGTTTGACAAATACTATAGAGCAGAAGAGAGTATTGAATACAATGGTCTTGACTCAGAAGAAGATAGAGTTCTCCAAGATTACAATAGATCATGGAACGCAGAATCGATTGACCATGATTACTCACCATCGATCGACAATGTACGAGACGGTGACTACTCAATTGGTAGTTGGGCTGATAACCATCTTAAACAGAGCTTTTCAGTTGAAATCTCATCCGTCGATGAGTTAGATCCATCAATCGACATCATTAACCTGATGTCGATCAACGTCTAAAGCCAACCATCGACAGAGTTCAACAGGAGATCCATTGATTTCAGACCTCTCAATTTAGAACATAAAGCAGAAAGAGATTCACCATTTGCAGACGCGTGCGGCAAAGGAACTCGTTTCAGTTGCATTAGTGCGAAGGAAGGACAAACGAGAATCGATTGACCAAGACATCTCAACATCGATCGATATTTACCATAAAACCCATCTGTAGATCATGTAAGTCTTCTAAAACATTATGGGTATCGAACACCAGATGAATTTGGTATTCTTGGAGACCCAGAAGGTCAAGCAAGGACACTAGATAGACGAATTTTACAAGTATCCAATAAAGACATTGCAGCCATTCTTCAGATGACCACGGAAACGTACGAGTTCATCTATCAACAACACAACAATCCAGAACCCAGTCAGGGGCGATTCGATATTCATCCTCAGAAACAACAATCCAGAACCCAGTCAGGTCCACGTGTTACCCGTAGTCCGCCCTTGACTGGATCCGGAGTTGATGGTGTAGTTGTGCGCACCCTGAAGATCTTCCCCCTCGTGATGGACGAATTTGTCGTTACGAGGATTCTTCTTCTTTGGTTTCTGATTTGGTGGCGCGTACCGCGAGGATGTCTTTGTCGGCTTATGCTATTGTGAAATGACTTTTAACTCCTCTTTGATTGTGACGTAGTCAACGGCTTCGTAGAGAGCATCTTGGATCGTACGTGGCTTGTCGACCGTTATCCACTTTTTGAATTTGGACTTGTACCAGAGTGCCTTCCAGAGTGCGTCAATAGCCACTTTATCGCTTATCCCGCTGACTCTTGCCATGAGGAGTTTGAATATGTTCATGAACTCACGGAGAGGTTCATCTTCTCGTTGCACCATTGAATATGTTCATGAACTCGCAGAGAGGTTCATCTTCTCATTGCACCATGCTCCCGAGGTCAACTTCGGACGTTTCTATGTTAATGAACATGGAATATTGCTTGAAAAATTCCGAAGCACGTTGGCGGAAACTTCCGGTGGAATTCCACTTGAGGCGAGAGAACCATTCGAGCGTGGCTCCTTCTAGGTTTTCGACGAAGAGGCGGCAGTAACCGGCGTCTTTCTCGCTATTTTGGAGTCTCGCTCTTCCCATCGTAATCTGAAAGGCTTCCAAGTGAGCCTTGGGATCGGTGGTGCTGTTGTAGGTAGGCACCTTGACCTTGCATGGGTGAGACACCAGTGTTCAGGTAATACGAGTTGTGAAGGGAGATTTTTGAGCTTCATCGAGTAAGCGATCGATTGCGGGTGGCATGGTGAATTTGATATTTCACAGCTTTTACCTCTGCGGCCGTTTTTATGATGTAATCGTGGAGATCGCTAATCTCAGGATGGGTGTCAGCAGTTTTCCGACCTCGTTGGCATTTTCTGCGAGTGACCTGGGATTGCTCTTTGGCTGTCTTCAAATGTTCCATACCGAAGATCTCTTCTTCTCCTTAGGTTAGGGGATCATCGAGAGAAGATTAGCACCGAATGTTACGATCTTTTCTCATCCTTGAATGGATGTCAGCATCCTCTTCCGATGGATTGGAATGGTCGCTCGTTTCCAGATTAACCCGCTCGACACCATCGTCCTCAGCCTCCTGTTCATGAGAAGGAGGGTTTTCCGAGATTTTTGTGTCACGTCAAGGTTGTTGTTTTTGGAGGCTTGCCCCAGTAAACTTCCATGTGTGGTTCTGGGACGATCCAAGGGAGTTGCGAAATTGAGTTGTCTTCCGTGGAGTCTTGTAGTTCTACGAAGGCAAACAGCCTTAGTCTTTGTGGTTAGGGTTTCAACCTGTTTTGCGAGAGATCTAATTAGCTTCTCCTGCTCATCCGACTTCTTTTGGAAGGCGGTGAGTACCTCCTGGAACGCTGCAGTGTTAGTATTGGCGTTAACTGCAGATACGTTCACTTGTGCAGTGTCGGTAACGTTGTCGTGGACGTTTTCATCGTCACGAGTTTTTTTTTTCGTCTGATACCATGCTTGATTGAGCGTGTTGTGGCTTGCGAGTTAGATAGAACCGTAACCCCCTCCCTTCTTCTAGCGCCAAACTTTGGGAACTGAAATTCGCACTGTCGATTTTCGTTGGGGTAAACCTAATTTCCCAGAGGTCCTGGTTATCTGTTATACCACACGCCAAGCAATCAAGAACAATAACTAAAAGGACAATAATAAGAATATAAGTATGAAATAGAATTAAAAGAGAGGCAAAAGAAGTCTTATTCTGAATTTGCGTTTAAGTGTTACAATGATTTAGGAGCCTTGGCTACAAGAGCTGATGGCGAGATCCTAGTTCTTGCAACATAAGACTGCAGAAACCCTAATTGAGACGCAGCTCTAATAACAAAAACGGAAAGTTACCTAAATTCTCTAAGTGCTAAGTCTGCTCTGTGCCTCTATCCCTCTCGTCTTGAACTCCTTATATACTCCCTTGATAGTCGGTTTACGCTTTCCACTTCTGCCCTTAAGCCGTCATATCCCAAAAATAGAGATTTTCCATTTTTCTCGATCTTCATGAATATATTCAGAATTTTAACATTTATCCGCGGAAACTTCACATTTATCTTCTCTTGCGGGCCAAGGATAAACCGCCATAGGATCTATGGTCTTTTTAATAAGAAACTATAAGTGGGCTTCTAATTGCGTTTGAGACCTCTTTGGGTCGTATTTCGACTCGAAACGTTTTTACGGTTTCTTTTCGATAAAAACAAACTTTCTGCGGTTTTTATCTTAAATTCTGAACGATAACTCCGATCGATAAGGAAACAGTGATAGTTCAAGTGTGTCCTTTGGGAGATTGCATGAAAGAGTAGACGTGAACGTAAGGACTCAGGTTTAAGTTGATCTTCAGGATAGTCCGGTCGCTATGTAGCGACCGAGCTTGCTCGAGCTTGGCTCGAGCTCGGTCACTACGTAGCGACCAAACATATGCATGCTCGGTCGCTACATAGTGACCGAGCTTGGCTTGACCTCGGTCGCTACGTAGCGACCGATCATATGCGTGCTCGGTCGCTACGTAGCGACCGAGCTTGACTCAAGTTTGGTCGTTACGTAGCGATTCGGTCCTTGTTCGGGTGGGGTTGCTATGTAACGACTTGGTTCGTCTGTGGGTGGATGTTTCGCCCTGTTTTTCATGTTTTTCCGATGTTTGGATGTTAACTTTGTCGTGACTGTTTTTGACTCCAACATGTTTCCACATACTTTGTTACCCAAAACGTGTTTGTCCCATGTTTCATACTCTCTCTAATATTCTATCCACAACCACTAACCCGACATGTTGCCACAAGGAGAGTTTTCGTTGACTTATATATTCTAAAGGAGAACCTACGCCTCACTGATGTCAACCGCAGCTCTGAAAGTAGTGCATCCTTGCTAACAAAACTTTGGTTGACATAGATACTCTTACCATTTGATCTTTCTCCTTCAATAGCATATGTCTTTTGAAATATTCAAAACACATATCATCTTCTTCTTCCTCATCCTCATCTTTAACCTTTCCATAAACACTGTAATCCTCACCATTCTCGTCCGCTTCAGCAACAATAGAGATATCAGCATCCTCTTCCCCATCATAATTTTCATCTTCAACCAAATCATCATCATCATCTTCAAAACATTCATCAGCCTCATCATCTTCTTCCCTTTCCTAAGAAACTGTTTCCACCTTTCTACGGCTTGATACACAAAGCCGTACTCCATGCATTTTGGTTATCTCGAGTAAGTTTCTAACTTGTTTATCACTTGTAACATCAATAGGAGGGGTGTCTGGAGCCATCTGTTGCATCATTTATGCTGGTATTGAGTAGGTGTTTTCCACAGATTCTATGCTCATGTCCAGGTTATAATCTTCTTGAGCCATTGCAACAAGTTCAGCATGTGTCGAACCTTCACTCAAAAAAAAATCTCGCTCCTTTGAAATTATCAACAACAATCTTTTAACAACCATTCTCCATACAATGCATGTGACTGACGCATCATCTGCAAAAATTCAAAATAAGACACATTAGTAAACATAGAGAAAATGAAAGTTTACTAAACATTGATGCATACGACATACCAGTAAATCGTCCGAAGACGTAGACGACTTACCAGTAAGTCGTTCAAACAAGTCATTTTTGCAATTGACTTTTAAATGGGATGACTTACTTGTAAGTTGTCCAACCTAATTTGTTAAAAAAAATATTCTAGACGACTTACCAAGATAAACGGGTTAGTTTTGCATTTGACCGAATTGTGTCAGATATTTAATTTTTTCTGGACGACTTACCAGTAATTCTTCTCTGGTAAAACAAAAAAAAAACTCAATATTTTATGAAAGCAAGATGGCTTCCTTGTAAGTCGTCTCAGGTTGTTTGTGGTTCGAAAATAACACTTAAATATTTAACTTTTCCTAGACGACTTACTTGAAAGTCGTCCAGTTAGACAAGTTACGAGAAAGTCGTCCGAGATAAGCAAGGTTTGACCAGAATCTCGGAAAAAAACCAGGACGACTTTGCTTATCCTGGACGACTCTCAAGTAAGTTGTCTGACTGAACGAATTCCATGTAAGTCGTCTGGGAAAAGTAAAATATTTAAGTTTTATTTTCCAACTGCAAAATTAACCTGAGACGACTTACAGATAAGTCAGGTAGCTTTAATAAATTATTGAAATTTTTGTTTTCATAGAGACGATTTACTGGTAAATCGTCCAGGAAAAGTAAAATATTTGATACAATTTGGTAAAATGCAAAACTACCCCGTTTATCCTAGACGACTTACTGGACGAGTTACAAGTAAGTCGTATGTTTGACCAAAAGACTTACCCGTAAGTCTTCTACTGCCAGACGACTTACCAGCAAGTCTTATACGCGAGCAAATCTGGAAAAAAATTCAATTTCATACCTTAAACTAGTGAGATGACTTCCTTAGCACACAGAGTCTTCTCCAACAACCCATAACCTCAAATGAAAGTAACCCACCAAGAATAGTATGCTTAAATGGTTCTATCAACCATAAAAAAATTTGAATCAAAAGCTTGAGTTTTTTGGATGAATATGGAGACAAAGTGAAAGAGATGTTGTCTTTAATTCATAACAATTGAAAAAAAAAAGAGTGTAAATTGATTTTAGGTGCATTAAGAGCTTCAAGTTGGTTGTTCATGGTGGTTGGGGTATTGATCGCAATGGCAATCTTGTAAATACTTGAAGATAATGAGGTTGAGAGTAAAAAAACCATTTTCAAAAAAAACACAAAAAGAAAATTTAATAACATTTTCGTAAATAATGTGAACATGTGGGGTGAATAGGTAAAAAAAAGAGGTTAGTTTTATGTTTGACATTGATAGATTTAAGATAATTGGTTCATTTGTGTCGGTTTAACCTTTCTAATTGGGTCGTTTGCGATAATTTAGGTTAACCACTAGTAACGTTTTAATCAAAAGTTAGTTAACCAACAATAAACCGCTTTGTGTTGGTTTTAGATCGCTAATTAAAGTTCGAGTGGATTTGGGTTTTGATCTTTCAAATTACCGGGAAATTGGTTGAGATAGTTAAATCGTATTCAATTATGACGAAGAGTAAAGTTTGTAGAAAGTTTGTGTAGGACTGTTACTGTGTGTGGGAATATGTCATTAACACTATTAATAAATATTTATATATATATATATATATATATCATCTTTAATTTACAAGGGATGCCCCTTATATATTAATTCTGAAGCATTACAATATTTTTTGGTAGCTATGTGTCACAATGAGAATGTTTTTCAGAACACTTAGAGAAATATGTTGGTCCAACTAAACATATGTTATATTTTTATTAAACTAACTATCATATTTAATTAGTAGTGTACAAAAGAATATTCTCTGTTCTTTTCTTAAATAAAAATGTACGGAATTACCTAATACGATTAACATATATAGCATAATTAATGATTAGGAATAATAAAGATTTTATAATATTTTTATCATCTTTACTTTTTATTTAGTTTATATTATTAAAAAATCACATTAATTGTATAATAAAAAATTATCTTTTTTCTTATATGTTATATTTTAAATTTTTGAAAACGACCACAAATTACTAAAAATATGAAAAATCTCATATTGAAAATTTTGTGATTAACCATTCGTTTTTAATGGGCCTTAAATATTTTTTATTAATTAACTAAATGGATCACGTATATAATATAATATGTTTTGGTTTCAAATTTATATTTTATATTTTATATATTAATTTTATTTTTAGATTTTGAAAAATTTAATGTATATATTAACTTTAATATTTTTTAAAAAATCAAATAAGTTATTCAAACTTAGACTCAAACTGAACTTGTAAAATTTCAAACCATATCCACAATGATCTAAACCAAACAGAACCTAATTGAACCAATTGGTACTCGGAATGCATATCCTTAATCAAATATAAAAAAAAAAAATGATAACAAAATATATATATATATATATACAACACTTTTTTTAAAGATTACTCTGCCTATGGCGCTGGTTATGGACCGGTTATCATCTAGTTTATTATTGTTTCATCAACACCAAAGAAGAATCCACCAAACTCGATAATCGTTTACTCAGCCAAGCTTTTTGGCAGCGAGAACGAACCCAACAGTGTCTTGTAAGGTCGCTGGTAATGTCAGCTGCTAAAAATTTCCTTCCACGTCACTCGAGCATTAGATTTCTTCAACAAGAGTTAGCCTGAGAAAGGTAATTTATCATCACCACGATCTACCGCGTTCCTCCATAGTCTATACCGAACTCCAAGCTTGTCATAAGCAACAGGTAAGTTCCATATATTTTCACCATTCAACATCCTTTCTTGCTGTCCTAAAACTAACCGTAGATCTTCATTTAAGACCTAGAAACAGATAAAAACATCAGATCATATAATCAAGAAGATGATCGATATTCATTTTATTTTCTTTTCTTTACCTGTTCAGCGAAATGTCTCCAGAGATGTTCCATGAATGGAAGATTCTTCAATATTGGAGCAAAGTCTAGTGACATTCGGTATAGAAGTCTTGTCTTGTTTCTTGAAGAAGGTAAACAAACATGGAGTTGATGAAGATGTGTTGCACACTGTTTAGTGCTCTTTCCTTCTAGCTTCCCTGGTTTTGAGATTCCTATTGTCGATAACACGATACAAGGTGGCTTAAATTCCATATCGATTGGATACGGATCCCAGTATCCTTGAAGACCTGAGGATGGTGTTAAGAACTTTACCAAGCTGCAGGAAGAAAAAGAGAAAACGCTAAGAACAAAGTCATCTGAATACTGAAACAGAGTAATGAGAGTTAAAAACAAACCTTGGGACACTCCAGCCTTTTGCAAAAGTAGATGTGTGAGTGAATGGAGCATGCGCAAGATCCAAGAGATTATCTAGTAGCAACCCGTGTTCCACTGGGAGGTCCATTACGAGCTGAGAGTTATTCAGAGAACAAATGAGATATAAAATGACTGCGGGGCTGGAACCGATCTTTGGGGGCTATAAATATTTTCTTAATAACTTTAATAAAAAAATTCTCTTCCATAGCTTAAGGACCAATGCTTACGAAAAAAGAACTCCAAAAATTTTGGGAGCCAAGGCCGATGATTTACTGGCCTATGATCTGGCCCTGGTCCCTAAATGACTCGAGCCATTTCTTGAAATGAAAGATTTACCTCAGCATGAATTACAAACCCTGATGGAGGTTGTAAAGAAGGAAGTGTGGGTGAAGGTGGTTCATCACCGGGCCAAACCCAGACCATACCGTCTTGTTCAAGACAAGGTATCGACTTTATCTTCACATTCAGTAACTTTGTAGATGGCATTTTGGTACATTTTCCATCCGTTGAGTATTCCCATCCTACAAGATCACACTTGCTAATAAAATGGTTTTAAAACTCAACAAATGCTAGAGAATGAATTACTAACCGTGGTAAGGACATTGGATACGACCATTGTTCACCGAGCCAAGATCAAGAGGACACGCTCTATGTGCACATGTGTTCCGTACACATCCTGGTTTCCCATCTTCTCCTCTAAAGATGACCCATGGTTGCTCAAAGCAGTCGATTGGAACCTTAAGACACAATATCATTTTATTAGATTTTTGTAATACAGTAACTTGGAGACAAAAGCAAAGTCAAGAAAAAAAAGAACATTTATACATACCATCGTGTCATGCTTAAGATCTGCAGTGAAAGCAACGGGATACCAAAAATTCCTTAAGTGTGGACTATAAGGCTGAATCGGACCAGAAACATTCAAGGTTTTCCCACCAATGATTGTCTTTTCCCTGTCTAAGTCCTGGACAGAGGCTGATGACAAAGGTTTATCTGATTCTGTCGCAACTCTAACTGGTAACAACCTATCATTAACCAATTCTTCCATGTGAGCTAACTTTTCTAAAGCAGTTGAAACCCTTGCTTCTGATATATGAACCTGTTTCGATTTTGACTAAGAGTTAGAAAAAGTTAAAAAAAAAAAAAAAAACTCAGAGCATAATTCAGAACCTGTCGATGTGCTTTGGCTAGTTCTTCCTGCAAACCAGCTAGTTCTTTCTTCACAGTACCAATAGACTTGTACTCACGAGCTAGAGGATTCAATACATCAACGACCTAACATTCATTCCAAACATAGCATCAAAAATACAATCAGTGAACAAACAAGATATCGACAATAAGTAATACTACGTGCTGCAGTTTTGGCTTTGGAAGATTACGAGATTCGGCTCCTAAACTTGTAGTATTTCAAAAAAAAAAAAAAAAAGTTTCGACAACTCTTAGCTATTCGAATATTATATTAAGCTCTACGACTGATTATAGCATATAGTGTCTTTCGTTTCATAGCTCTGTTCTTATCATAAACTCGAGAACGCAACCTTACAAGCTAAACAGAGTAAAAAAGGTCAATGTAGATGATACTCAAGTGAGAAACAAACCTTGTCGTGAAGGAGCATGATGGTAAGAAGATCTTGACGAGCACGCCAATCCAAGTATTGAATATCGAACCTAGCAACTTCAAGAGCTTGGTTTACATCCATGAACTTGCCTTTATAAGGAGGAGTTTTTGATCTAGGATCCTCCACATCAAACAAATGTCCCCATTGACTCTTCTTCTCAACTAATCCACTCTCTTCTCCAAACACAGCAAAAACCCTCAACTCTGCTTTCACTCCCTGAAAACAACAACAACAACAACATGAAACCTTTTCTATGCCTCAACTAAACCAGATTTTAAGTAACGTTACCTTCTTTCTGATGAGTTGAGATGATCTAATTTTACAGAAGGAGATGGGAAGAGACAAAGCAGAAGAAGTGAACACGGCGGCGTTCATGGCGTCTTCGCCGGAAAGAAAGACAGGGAGGAAGAAAGAAGACAATAATCGATAACAAGTTAGAGAGGAGGATTTTCTTTTTATTATTTTCTTTTTGTTGATAAGAGAAGAGAGTTCTTCGCGATCTGAGAAAGCCTCCGGAATGATGACACGTGTGCGATCGTTGGCAATGAAGATGTACATGTGGCAGTACTGTCATCCACATGAAGATGAAAATGGATTTGCCAGCTCGGATTCCCCGAGATATCTTTGAGCTATCCCTGGTTTTGCTAATCCTCACCTTCTTTGTCACTTTCCCACTTTGGTTTTCTATCACTAGTATCTTTTGGTCAAAAACGTACCTACATTTGTGTTTTCAGAACTGGGAGTCTGGGACCGAACATTTGAACTGAAGATACATTTGGCAGAGTTTCAGTAATTTTTCCCCTTTTGCTACTTGCTTCAAACTTTATAGAAAATATGATTTAGAGAAAGATGAGGAAAATATATCTTTCAATTGTAAATATAAATAATTTTGAGGTGGAATCACTTTATCTTAAAGTTTAAAGGTTTCTACATCCTTGATGTTTGGGGTTTGAATCCTAGAGTACTTAATTTTTGTTAGGTTATACGATGTAAGCTTTCGGGTTCCAAAGTATAATTTCTTGTAGATTATATGATATACCTTGATTTTGACCTGTTATTAGTCATGGTATATTAGTGTTTTTATTACTATTTATTATATTATATAAGCTTTTAAACAAATTTATAGGTTCAGTAGTATTTTGTAAGAAAATGATGTTTTTGGAGCATTTTAGAGACAACTGGAGAAATCACTCGATTTGGAATCGAACAACACGATCGAGGTTGACATGGAGTGACTCCCGTCGATCGACATGCACCTAGCATGATCTATCGATTCCGAATGCGCGGAGATCAATTCACGAGACAAGCCAACTTGAAGTCCAAACATCATCAAATGACGATTATACCCTGACGAGTTTTAACCTAAGTTTATATACTCTGTGTTGGGGTCAAAACGGTAACTTCTAAATCAATGTCTACGATTACTTCTCTTTATATTCTCCGAAAGGATCTCTGGTCGAGAAAACAAGAAAAGATCGAAACCGAACAAGCGTCCAGCTCGCCAACAGGCGAACTGGCCCTGCTCGACCAGCTCGCCTGTTGGCGAGCTGAACAGCCATGTCCAGCTAGCCAACAGGCGAGCTGAGCCAAACCAACCATGCTCCTCGACTCGATCGTACTCTGAACTGTGATCGGAACATCTCTCGTTTTGTCTCGATCCGTCTTACCGTTGGAGTTTTACGATAAAAACCGTAAAAAGCTTGTTTTCTCATAAACCTCGAGTAAATCGTATAAAATGGCAACGATTAAACGAAACACTAGACATTGCCAAACTATACGATTAACTTGACATATTTTATAGAAAACTGCTAAAGACTTGTTTTCTCGTAAAACTTCGAGTAAATCATATAAAACGGAAACGGTTAAACAAAACACCGGACAGTGCCAAACTATACGATTAGCTCGAGATATTTTATAAAAACGACATCGTATCATGGAACGATCTCGTCTAAATCGTAAAACAGCTAAGTCGCAAAATGGCTCGAAAGTCCTAAAACGCAATAAAGGCCCAGTAACGACTTTAGACAAGATCCAGCCCGAAGATATGATGACGGTTTACTTGTTATTCTCAGGAATGGGTAAATGTCAAGTTTGAAGACGAAAATAGAAGATTTTCGAAGAAAAATGGAAAGATCGAGATAAATGGAAGATTTCTGATAAGCGCGAATTGAAGCGGAAAAGGAAAGACCAACCGCCTAGAGAAGGAGTATATAAGAATGAGGTCCAAGTCAAGAGGAGGCAGAGCTTTTTAGACCTAGGAAAACTGCTGTTAGCTTTGACGAATTTAAGACTTAGGTGGCTAGACTAGCAAGTCGGATTCTTAGAACGTTCGGTTGTCTAAGTGCCGCGATTCTCTTTGAAACAGTTTCCAATCTCTTTATCAACAATAGCCTTTGCCCAATTTCTCCATCTATATTCTGTTTTCTTTTCGTTTTAGTGTGTTTCCGCAGATTTTCAGAACCTCAGGAAAATTGGGGTTTTCCCTAAGTTTCCATATTTGACGGAAAATCGTCAGTGTGAACTTCAGTTCCCTTAGTTTGGCACTAGAAGGAGGGGGGGGGGGTCGGATTCTCTTACAAAATAACCACTGAATGAACAAAAAACGATATGCCTAACTTGAACGATGATGTCATCGAATTCAAGGACAGAGCAACGGTCGTCTCGATCAAGCCTCTTAACGACCTGCTTTTCATCAATCTGACAATGGAGAATATGGATGTCGCAAGGATATTAGTCGACACCGGAAGCTTGGCTGATATCATCTTCAAAAACACCCTCGAGAGAATGGAAATCGATCCATCCGAAATCGCAGAAAACTCAAGCCTGCTAGTAAGATTCTCGGGAGAAATCACCATGACTCTCGGCAAGTTAACCTTACGGTTCAAGCCGGAAGCATGATCAAAATAGTCAAATTCCTAGTCTTCAACCGACCCACGTCCTACAACGCAATCGTAGGGACTGTGGGAACCGAAATTCACACCGTCGATTTCCGTAAAATAAGGAAACTTAGGAAAACCCTAATTTCCAGAGGACCCGGATCTCTGTGAAAGCCAACGACAAGTAACCAAATAAATGCGGAAAATATGGAAAACATGATAAAATGAATCTTTAGAGGAAGTAGATCTTATTTCGATTTCGCGTAAGAGCCTTGCGATCATTACAAAAGTTTACAAAAGGGTTTGGCCGCAGGGGCCATCAGCGAATTATCAACATAAAACCCTAAACCTAGTCGAGTCGCACGTCAATAACAAAGGACGAAAAAGATAAGAAAAAGAGAGTTTGATTGATTTCAGAGTGAACCTTATGAAAGGCTGCCTACGTACCCCTTTCGAGGATCAAGTCTAACGTAGTTCGGTTGATAGAGCCGGACAAGAGATCAAACTGCCTGGGCGAGTTCGTCTAGTAATTGAGTGCCAGTTATAAAAACTGAACTTGTCGAGAATAAAGCCTAGGTTTCTAAGTGCGGAAAATTCAGAGTCTAGAAAAGTTGTAAAAGTCTTAGATGAAAGCTCTCAAATTCGTCCCTTGCTTCTGTCCTCTGCCTCTTGCTTATATACTCCCTTCCTAGGCGGTTTAGTCCTTCCATTTCGCCCAAATTCGAGTTTATCGAGAATCTTCCATTTATCTTTATCTTTTTTTTTTCTCCCGCGGAAATCTTCTATTTATCCTCAAACTTGACATTTATCTTCAGATTTGACATTAATCTTCTTTCTGCGAGTAAATCGTTAAAACGTCGTCGTATCTTTGGGCTAGACTTCGTTAAAATCGCGAGATAGGCTTTTATCGCGTTCTAGGACTTTTCGAGCCGTTTTGCAATAAAACTGTTTTACGACTTTATACGAGATCGTTTCCTGATGCGATGCCATTTTTAAATAAGTTTCTCGAGTTGATCGCGAAGTTTGGAAATATTTGATGTTTCGGTTAATCGTTGTCGTTTTCTACGATTTACTAGAGGTTTTATTAAAACGTGTTTTAACGTTTTTTATGAAAAATCTCTAGTAAATGGTATAGTTAGGCAATGTTAGGTGTTTCGTTTAGCCGTTGCTGTTTTATACGATTTCCTTGAGTTCTTTCGGGAAAACAAGACTTTACTGTTTTTATCGTAAAACTTGAATGATAGGACGGATCGAGACGAAACGAGAGACGTTTCAACCGTGGTTCCGAACACGATCGAACCGAGGGACGTATGCCTTGAATCGAGGATGTGGGAGGTCGAGGCTCGTGTGGGAACCAAAATTCACCTACTGTCGATTTCTGTTAAATAAGGAAATTTAGGAAAACCCTAATTTTCCAGATGAACCGGATCTCTGCGAAAGCCAAAGACAAGTAACAAATTAAATGCGGAAAAATATAAAAAACGTAATAAAACGAATTTATAGAGAAAATTGATCTTATTTCCGATTCGCGTAAGAGCGTTGCGATCATTACAAGGAATTATAAAGGCTTCGGCCGCAAGGGCCATCAGCGAGTTACCAACATAAAACCCTAAATCTAGTCGAGTCGCAGCTCGATAACGAAAGACGGAAAAAGATATGAAAAAGGGTTTGATTAATTTCGTACTGAACCTTATGAAAGGCTGCCTACGTACCCCTTTCGAGGATCAAGTTGAACGTAGTTCAGTTGATAGAGCTGGACCAGAGATCGAACTGCCTGGGCGAGTTCGTCTAGTAATTGAGCACCAGTCATAGAAACCGAACTTGTCGAGAAAGAAGCCTAAGTTTCTAAGTGCGGAAAATTCTAAGTCTAGAAAAGTTGTAAGAGTCTCAGATGAGAGCTCTGAAAATTCGTCCCCCGCTTCTGCCCTATGCCTTTTGCTTATATACTCCCTTCCTAGGCGGTTTAGTCTTTCCATTTCGCCCAGATTCGAGTTTATCGGGAATCTTCTATTTATCTCTCTCTTTCCTTTTTTCCCGCGGAAATCTTCTATTTATCCTCAAACTTGACATTTATCTTCAAGTTTGACATTTATCTTCTTTCTGCGAGTAAATCGCCAAAACGTCGTCGTATCTTCGGGTTGGACTTCGTTTAAAGTCGCGAGTGGCGTTTATCGCATTTTAGAATTTTCCGAGCCGTTTTGCGATAAATCCGTTTTACGACTTTAGACGAGATCGTTTCCTGATACGATGCCGTTTTTAGATAAGTTTCTCGAATTAATCGTAAAGCTAAGAAATGTTCGAGGTTTCGATTAATCGTTGCCGTTTTCTACGATTTACTCAGGGTTTTATTAAAAACGCGTTTTGTACGATTTTTAAGGAAATTCTCGAATAAATCGTATAGTTTAGGCAATGTTTGGTGTTTCGTTTAACCGTTGACGTTTTATACGATTTCCTCGAGTTCTTTTCGAGAAAACAAAGTTTTACGGTTTTTATCGTAAAACTCGAACGATAGGACGAATCGAGACGAAACGGGAGACATTTCGACCGTGATTTGGAATATGATCGTATCGAAGGACGTATGCCTTAAATCAAGGATGTGGGAGATCGAGGCTCGGGATGGTCGGTTCGACGTACGGCGAGCTGAACCAGACCGGTTTAGCTCGCCGTTTGGTGAGCTGCCCGAGAAGCTTCTAGCTCGCCGAACGGCGAGCTAGTCAGGATGGGACTAGCTCGCCAAACGATGAGCTAGTCAGGTTGGGACTAGCTCGCCGTTCGGCGAGTTAGTCGGGACGAGACTAGCTCACTGAACGGTGAGCTAGGCTGGCTGGCCCAGCTCGCCGTTCGGCGAGCTAGTCGTGTCGGGACTAGCTCGAGTTTTACGGCGGTTTTGTTTTTTTGCGGTTTTGTGCTTAACTCGGACGATCGTGTAATCGACGTACGTTTTGTTCTTCCGAGATAACAATTTCCGAGTTTTTCCGTGGATTTCCTTTGTTGGGAAATTTCTTTTGGAATTATAAAACGATTTCTCGAGTTTTATAAAATGATTTCTCGAGTTTTATAAAAGATTTCTCGAGTTTTATAAAACGACTTCTCGAATTTTATAAAACTACTTATCGAGTTTTATAAAATGACTTCTCGAGTTTTATAAAACGACTTCTCTTTATAAAACAACTTATCGAGTTTTATAAGACGACTTATCGAGTTTTATAAAACGACTTCTCGAGTTTTATAAAACGACTTCTCAAGTTTTTATAAAACGACTTATCGAGTTTTATAAAACGACTTATCTAGCTTTATAAAACGACTTCTCGATTTTCATAAAACGACTTATTGAGTTTTATAAAACATATTTTTATTTTTACGGAAACTTTTAGCCATTGATTCCGTCGTGACCGATTTTGACACCAACAGTTAGCCCCCCAACTCGCTAGAACCTCGAGCGTCTAGCGTTAGGTTCTTGCGAGTGGTTAGCCAGTTTTAGGTGAGTTAGGCGGAATTAATGGTTGGAAAGGTCTGCCGAAAGTAATCTTTCCACTCTCCAGGGAACGGAAAGCATTTAAGATTAGGGATGCGCCTTGTGAAGGCTGCCTACGTACCCTATTCAAGGGATCAAGCCTTTCGTAGCTCGTTTTGAAGTTAAGGTTCGTATAAACTGTTTCGCAGTGAGACCTTTACAGTCTAGTTCTCCCGAGTGTGGCCGTTATAGTTTTTGGACTGGTCGTGTGCAGCTCTGAGTCCCCGCCGCTTTGCGGCTTTATTATAAATCAGTTTGCGTTTTTGAGAGCGTGTTTTTATTCGTATGAATGTAGTGGGAAGAATATAAGTTGATATTGAGGGAGGTCTGCGAGTTGTCGTCTCGCATTCCTTTTCCTTTGTGGATCGCCTTATTCTCGTTTTAGGATGTTTAGTAAATCGAGTGAGCGTTTAGATATAGATGAAGAGACATGCCTTTATGATCTCGATTCATGCCTTGAGACGTTAGAGACCAGTGTGCTGGGTTTAGGGCAAGACCTTGGTTTATTTTTGGATTGAGGCTATGCGATGACTAGTTGGTTTCGTTTTGCCTGTTGCGATTTTAACCTGATTCCATACTGATTTAGGATCCGCGATAGGTTCTCGGCTTATACGATTCGTCTGGTTGGAACCGAGCATCTCACCGGGAACAATTTCTAAGTTGCTGATCAAAAGTGCTGATCAAAAGTTTGGATTTCTTTTATAGCGCTATTACCCTTGTGTCGGGTGTTCGAGAGCTATCTCTGCGAGATAACTTAAGTTTTTTTAGGACTGTTGCGAGTTTGTTGTGATCAGCAACAAACTTTTTAGGTGATAGATGTTTACGAAGGATATGTATGTTGAGAAGTTTTGCGTATTTTATAGTCGCGAACGGACTGTTAGGTCTTCCAAGAATGACTTTATCGAGGAAGGTATTTGTATTGAAAAACTATTCTCCGGGCGTCTGCGACGTCTTGCAGTGCCGAAAGTTGGTTTTTATTTCGTGTGCCGCGTTTCGTGTTCGAAACGTTTGCGGGCTCGAAGATGTTTCGCGGTGTTGCGGGGGTTTCGTCTTAACCGTGCTTTGCAGGAACACTTTGGTTCATTTTCGGATATTCGCAATTAAAACTTACTTTACTGTTTGGATGTTAAGTAGTTTTATGATTTGTGCTAGAGCAATTAGGACCGAGAGGTCGCGTAAGTTGTTTCCCCGAAACGAAGCGTTTTTCGTTACTGTGCTTTGTGAAGTGTTGACCCTCCGAGATTCGTACGGCTTCAGGAGCTCTGTTACGAGCGTTTTCTTACACGTCGGATTTTGTAGGTAACTTGTTTCGGAAATAGAGTGAATCGCGAGAATACAGAACTTAGCCGATTTTCGACAAGTTTGCATTGTCCGTTGAATGTATTGGCTTGCGTGAAGGTTGTATTCAGCCGCACAGCCAAGGTCGTATTTGGTAGAGGATTAGTCCATGACACTTTCGTGCTATCGAAAAGGTCGAGTCGGTTTGTAAACTTGGCATTGAAGTGAAGCGTGAACGGACAATAGCCAAGTAGCGTTTGTCGAGCTTGATAGGCCAAGTATGCCCGTGGTTACAGAAAACGTTTTTCCGTTCTAGGTTTGATTTATACGACGAAATTTTCGTATAAACTTTCCTTTGTATGGAAGTTTTTTCTTTTTTTTTTTACTCGAGGGAGACAGAGCCTAAGAAGCTCGATGTAGAGCTCGTGCGGAGTCGCTTGCGGGGCGGTTTCATTCCGGGATGTAATCGGGAGGAATGAGAGCGGATGCTCGTGAACCGAAGGGCTAAAGAGTGAGATCTTTCAGATCGTGGCACGAGGAAGCAAAGTTTAGATTGGTCGCTCAGTGCCAGATCGTATAGCCTGGTTTTCGGTATAAGGAAAGTACTTTTCGCAAAACCTGTTACATTTATTTTCGAAAGTTAATTCGTTATGACATGATCCTGACTATACGAAGGATTTCTCGTGTAAATAACGGGTGATGAATTTAGTAACTCGGCATGACGCATTGGGTTAACAATGTTTACGCAGATTTTTCGAGAAACCTTTCTGCTTAGTTTTTGATTCTTCGGTGATAGTTTTTCGGAGTCACTGGTAGAGTTTTACCAAAAGTTATTTCACCGAGATCTAGTCGCAAAATGTTTTAGTGGGTTTCTCGGGCGGAATGAATCACATGACCAGAAATAGGATCAGTCGGCGAGAAGGGAGGACGTGTTCCCTACTGCTGCTTTGTGTTCTAGATTTTTCTTTTTGCCGCAAATGTTCTTGATATTATTCCGTGACTCACTTGATTCGATGGAAAATGATAGCAATGTTTTGACGCCTAAATATTTCTCGTATAATATTTCGATTCTCATACGTAACTTATTTTATCAAGTTCGAGATGATCTTTATGACTTCGGCAAATCATCGAGTTTCACTCCGAAGTTTCGCAGAGATTTTCTAACCACATGATTGCAACGTGAGGTGCTGTATTGTCCTCGAGATTATTTCTCAGACTGTTTGGATCAGTCTTTAGCGCTTAGACGGTTTTTAGATTGTCGTTTGCTTTTGGGATGATTTCGACGAGGCGTCGCATCGTCCGAATATTTTTCCGCTTATTTTTTGCGAGAGCTTGCTGTATAGAAAGCGTTTTCTTGATGCGAGGAAAAATGTTCAGCGAAAGAATAAAAAAGAGTTTCCTTTGAAGGATTGGGATGATCGACAATCCGGGTTGATTAAAGACCATGGTGGATCGGTGATGACTTGGAGTATGTCTGATTTACGAAAATTTCTAGGAGCGATCGGTTTTAAGACAACATCAACGTCTCTAGCTCCTTCTTTCTTTTAGGAAATGAGTATGCTCGAATGCGTGGCAATCGTTTCTCGGTTGTACGAGAGATTGGATCGGTTTGCGAGTTATGCCTTAAATTTATTGACGATTTGGGATTTTATATTCTTCGTTCTTCGTATTTTGACTTACCGGTCTTCGACGAATTACCAGCAAGAGTATCGGAGCGGGGAGAAGACTTAACCATCGGAGTTCATGTTCTTCGTACTGCTGGTTTTGTTTAACCGACTAGGTGCGCTATGTATATCAAAAAATCAATCACGTGTTTATGATTGGATGTTTTCGATTTAGCATGGCAGAGTTTCGTAAAAATGGATTGCGTATAGAGAGTTCAGATATCTCGTTTTGTTTAGGAAACTTAGGTGTTAAGTCAACCGTTTCCGTTTTAGACGATTGATTCAAACTTATACGAAGAAACAAGTCTTTGCGGTTTTATCGTAAAATCTCGATGGAAATTCCGATTGAGACGAAACGAGAATCAGCGCGATCAAGACTCGAGAGAGAAACTCAAGGATTGGTTAAGCTCGACGTAGGGCGAGTCGGGTGAACCCTTTCAGCTCGCCGTGTGGCAATCTGGATGGTAAGAACCCTTGGGGCAAAGTCAGCGCCTCTTGGGAGAGCTAGGCTCTTGGTTCAGCTCTACGTTCGGCGAGCTGAGCCAGCTGGGTTTAGCTCTACGTTCGGCGAGCTGAGGCAGCTGGGTTTAGCTCTACGTTCGGCGAGCTGAGCCAGCTGGGTTTAGCTCTACGTTCGGAGAGCTGAGCCAGCTGGGTTTAGCTCTACGTTCGGCGAGCTGAGCCAGCTGGGTTTAGCTCTACGTTCGGCGAGCTGAGCCAGCTGGGTTTAGCTCTACGTTCGGCGAGCTGAGCCAGCTGGGTTTAACTCTACGTTCGGCGAGCTGAGCCAGCTGGGTTTAGCACTACGTTCGGCGAGCTGAGCCAGCTGGGTTTAGCTCTACGTTCGACGAGTTAAGACGCTTGGTTTAGCTCTATGTTCGGCGAGCTAAGACACTTGGTTTAGCTCTACGTTTGGCGAGCTGAGCCAGCTGGGTTTAGCTCTACGTTCGGCGAGCTAAGACGCTTGGTTTAGATCTACGTTCGGCGAACTAAGACGCTTGGTTTAGCTCTACGTTCGGTGAGCTAAGACGCTTGGTTTAGCTGTACGTTCGGCAAGCTGAGCCAGCTGGGTTTAGCTCTACGTTCGGCGAGCTAAGACGCTTGGTTTAGCTCTACGTTCGGCGAGCTAAGACGCTTGGCGCGGGTGATCTCGATTCGTCGAGTTGACTTGTTTTCGTCGTAGAATCTCAACGGAAAGTCCGATTGAGACGAAACGAAAAGCTGCACGATCGAGATTGGAATAGGATCAGGCGTAGGATCCCGAAAATCGTTTCCAACTCGCCATTGGGCGAGCTTGTCAAACCTTCACACGTTGAGATTTCTCCGATTTGGTTGCGGGGTTTGATTGTTTTATCGTTGCCCTTTTGTTTAGACGGAGAAATCACGAGCTCGTTTCGTGCTCTCTCCGTGGTGAAGAGTTGTTGGCTATAGGAGCAGTCGCTGCTAGAGTTGTTTTACCAGCGTTTTTGGGAGTTGCGACTTTGTCTTTCATATATCCAGACATCATTTTGATCAAGCGTTTTGCGGCTATGAGTAAGAGTAATCCGACCCCCCCTCCTTCTAGCGCCAAACTGTGGGAACCAAAATTCACCTACTGTCGATTTCCGTTAAAAAAGGAAATTTAGGAAAACCTTAATTTTCCAGAGGAACCGGATTTCTGCGAAAGCAGACGACAAGTAACCAAATAAATGCGGAAAATATGAAAAACATAATAAAACAAATTTATAGAGAAAATTGATCTTATTTCCGATTCACGTAAGAGCGTTGCGATCATTACAGGGAATTATAAAGGCTTCGGCTGCAAGGGCCATCAGCGAGTTACCAACATAAAACCCTAAATCTAGTCGAGTCGCAGGTCGAACGATAGGACGGATCGAGACGAAACGGGAGACATTTCGACCGTGATTCGGAATATGATCGAGTCGAAGGACGTATGCCTTGAATCAAGAATGTGGGAGATCGAGGCTCAGGATGGTCGGTTCGACGTACGGCGAGTCGAACCAGACTGGTTCAGCTCGCTGTTCGGCGAGCTGCCCGGGAAGTTTCTAGCTCCCCGTTCGGCGAGCTAGTCATGTCGTGACTAGCTCGTGTTTTACGGCGGTTTTTTTTTGCGGTTTTGTGCTTAACTCGGACGATCGTGTAATCGATGTTCGTTTCGTTCTTCCGAGATAATGATTTTTGAGTTTTTCCGCGGATTTCCTTTGTTCAGAAATTTCTTTTGGATTTA
>CAKOAT010169377.1:61856-99800 GCA_932364175.1 Eruca vesicaria subsp. sativa
AAAATAAGGAAAGTTAGGAAAACCCTAATTTTCCAGAGGAACCGGATCTCTGCGAAAGCCAACGACAAGTAACCAAGAACGCGATTAATATGAATAAATTGAAAGATATAAAAATAAAAACGAGATTGAAAGCAAGAAGGATTCTTATTCCGAATTCGCGTAAGAACGGTTACAACGAGAGTTGCCTTAGCTGCGTGAGTCGTCGGCAAAACTCTTAGTTCTAGCAATCTAAAACTAAAACCCTAGTTGAGACGCAGCTCGATAACGAAAACGGAAAATTGCCTAAATGCTAAGTTTGGTGGTGAAAGCTCTGAAAACTCGTGTGTGGTGCTTCTGCCCTATGCGTCTTGCTTATATAATCCTCGCCTTGGCGATTCGATCTTTCCATTTTTCCCGGATTTAAGTGTATCGGGAATCTTCCATTTTTCTCGATCCTTCCTTTTCTTCCGCGGAAATCTTCTATTTATCTTCAAACTTGCCTTTTATCTTCAAGCTTGACATTTATTTTCCTTCTGCGAGTAAACCGTCAAAAGTTATCATATCTTCGGGTTATATTCTGTTGAGATCGCGAGATGGGCTTTTATCGCGTTTTAGGACCTTCCGGGCCGTTTTGCGATAAATCCGTTTTTCGACCTTGTACGAAATCGTTTCTTGATTCGATGCCGTTTTTAGTAAATTCCTCGAGTTAATTGTAATGTTTAGCTACGTTCGTTTCTTGGTTAATCGTTTCCGTCTTTTACGATTTACTCGACATTTTTATTAGAAACGCGTTTTTACGATTTACTCGACGTTTTTATTAAAAATGCGTTTTCTACGATTTTAACAAAAAATCTCGAATAAATCGTATAGTTTAGGCGATGTTCGGTGTCTTGTTTAACCGTTGCCGTTTTATAAAATTTCTTCGAGTTCTTTTTGAGAAAACGGAGTTTTACGATTTTTATCGTAAAACTCGAACGATAGGTTGAATCGAGACGAAGCGAGAGACATTTCAACTGTGGTTCAGAACGCGACCGTGTCGAAGGACGTAAGTTTCGAATCGGGGATACGAGAGATCAAGGCTCGGGATGGTCGGTTCGACGTACGGCGAACCGAGCCGGTCCGGTCCAGCTCGCCAGTTGGCGAACTATCCGGGAACTATCCGAGAAGCTCCTAGTTCGCCTACCGACGAACTAAGCCAGCTTGTCTTAGTTCGCCAGCAGGCGAACTAGTTGGGAGGCTCCTAGTTCGCCTGCTGGCGAACTAGTCGGGAGGCTCCTAGTTCGCCTACTGTCGAACTAGTCGTGACTTGTTCACGTTTTACGGCGGTTTCGGTTTTTCGCGGTTTTATAAAACGATTCTTCGAGTTTTATAAAACGATTTCTCTAGTTTTATAAAACGATTCTCGAGTTTTATAAGACGATTTTTTGAGTTTTTATAAAATAATTCTCGATTTTTATAAAACGATTCTTCGAGTTTTATAAAACGATTCTCGAGTTTTATAAAACGATTCTCGAGTTTTATAAAACGATTCTTCGAGTTTTATAAAACGAATCTCGAGTTTTATAAAACGATCTCTCAAGTTTTATAAAACGATTTCTCGAGTCTTATAAAACGATTTCTCGAGTCTTATAAAACGATTTCTCGAGTTTTATAAAACGATCTCTCAAGTTTTATAAAACGTATTTTTATTTTTACTTTTGCGGAGACTTTTAGCCATTGATTCCGTCGTGACCGATTTTGACACCAACAGTTAGCCCCCAGCTCGCTAGAATCTTGAGCTTCTAGTGTAAGGTTCTTGCGAGTGGTTAGCCAATTTTAGTTAAATTAGGCGGAATTAATGGTTGGAAAGGTCCGTTGAGAGTGATCTTCCCATTCTCCAGGAAGCGGAATGTGTTTAAGATTAGGGCTGCGCCTTGTGAAGGCTGCCTACGTACCCTTTTGAGGGGATCAAGCCTTTCGTAGTTCGTTTTGGAGTTTAGGTTCGTATGACCTGTTTCCTAGGAAGACCTTTACGGTCTAGTTATATGTCGTGTAGGAATTATCGAGCATAGTGATGTTGATGGCATCTGGACCTTTGCCGGCCTTAAGACTAGCATCGTAGGCCGTTTGGTCTGGCCGAGGTGGGCAAGACCTAGGTTTACGTTCGGATTGAGGCTATGCGATGACTAGTCGGCTTTCGTTTTGCCTGTTGCGATTTTAACCTGATTCCATACCGATTTAGAATCCGCGATAGGTTCTCGGCTTATACGATTCGTCTGGTTGGAACCGAGCATCTCACCGGGAACAATTTCTAAGTTGCCCTAAAGTGCTGACCAAAAGTTTGGATTTCTTTTATGGCGCTATTACCCTTGTGTCGGGTGTTCGAGAGCTATCTCTGCGAGATAACTTAAGTTTGTTTAGGACTGTTGCGAGTTCGTTGTGATCAGCAACGAACTATTTTTAAGTGATAGATGTTTTCGTAGTTTGGGCCTTCGCGAAGGATACATAAGTTAATAAGTTTTGCGTATTTTATAGTCGCGAACGGACTGTTAGGTCTTCCAAGAAAATGACTTTATCGAGGAAGGTATTTGTGTCGAAAAACTAATCTCCGGGCGTTTACGACGTCTCGCAGTGCCGAAAGTTGGTTTTTATTTTATATGTCACGTTTCGTGTTCCGAACGTTTGCGGGCTCGAAGATGTTGCGCGGTGTTGTGAGGGTTTTGTCTTAACTCTGCTTTGCAGGAACACCTTGGCTCGTTTGCGGATATTCGCAATTAAAACTGATATTCCTGTTTGGATGTTAGGTAGTTTTATGATTTGTGCTAGAGCAATTAGGACCGAGAGGTCGCGTAAGTTGTTTCCCTGAAACGAGGCGTTTTTTCGTTACGGTGCTTTGTGAAGTGTTGACCTTTCGAGATTCGTACGGCTTTAGGAGCTTTGGTACGAGTGTTTTCTTATACGTCAGATTTTGTAGGCAACTTGCTTCGGAAATAGAGCGAATTGCGAGAATACAGAACTTAGCCGATTTTCGACAAGTTCGCATTATCCGTTGAATGTATTGACTTGGCGTGAAGGTTGTGTTTAGCCGCACAGCCAAGGTCGTATTTGGTAGAGGATTAGACCACGACACTTCCGTGCTATCGAAAAGGTCGAGTCGGTTTGTAAATTTGGCATTGAAGTGAAGCGTGATCGGACAATAGCTAAATAACGTTTGTCGAGCTTGATATGCCAAGTATGCCCGTGGTTGTAGAAAACGTTTTTCCGTTGTAGGTTTGATTTATACAATGAAAGTTTCGTATAAACTTTCCTTTGTATGGAAGTTGTTTTTCTTTTTTTTTTTTTACTCGAGGGAGACAGAGCCTAAAAAGCTCGATGTAGATCCCATGCGGCGTCGTTTTCGGGACGGTCTCATTCTCGGATGAATCGTGATGAATGAGAGCGCATGCTCATGAACCAAAGGGCTAAAAATGAGATATTTCATATCGTGGCGTGAGGAAGCAAAGTTTATATTGGTCGCTCAGCGCTGGATCGTATAGCTTGGTTTTGCTATAAGGAAAGTACTTTTTGCAATACCTGTTATGTTTACTTTCGAAAGTTACTTCGTTATGACATGATCCTAACTATACGAAGGATTTTTCGTGTAAGTAATGGGCAATGAATTTAGTAAATCGGCACGACGCATTGGGTTAACAATGTTTCCGCATATTTTTCCAGAAACCTTTCCGCTTAGTTTTTGATCTTCAGTGATGGTTTTTTCAGAGTCACTCGCAGAGTTTTACCAAAAATTATTTCATCGAGATCTAGTCGCAAAATGTTTTAGCGGGTTTCTCGGACGGAATGAATCACGTGACCAGCAATAGGATCAGTCGGCGAGAAGGGAGGACATGTTCTCTACTGCTTCTTTATGTTCTCTATTTTATTCCGTGACTCACTTAGTTCCACGGAGAACGATATCAATGCTTTGACGCCTAAAGATTTCTCGTATAATTTTTTGATTCTTATACGGAACTTGTTTTACCAAGTTAGAGAAGATCTTTATAACTTCGGCAAATTATCGAGTTTCACTCTGAAGTTTCGCAGAGATTTTCTAACTGCATGGTTGCGACGAGAGATGCTGTATAATCCTCGAGATTATTTCCCAGACGTTTTGGATCAGTTTTTAGCGTTTAGACGGTTCTTAGATTGTCGTTTGCTTTTGGGATGATTTGACGAGGTGTCTCATTGTCCGAATATTTTTCTGCTTGTTTTGGCGAGAGTTTGCTTTATAGAAAGCGTTTTCTCGACGCGAGGGAAAATATTCGATGAAAAGAAAAAAGACGAGTTTCTTTTGAAGGATTCGGATGATCGATAATCCGGGTTGGTTAAAGACTGTGGATTGGCGATGACTTGGAGTATGTCTGGTTTATGAAAATTTCTAGGAGCGAGTCGGTTTTAAGACGACGTCAGCGTCTCTAGCTCCTTCTTTCTTTTAGGAAATGAGTACGTTCGAATGCGTGGAGATCGTTTCTCGGTTGTACGAGAGATTGGATCGGTTAGGCAACTTTGGTGTTAAGTCAACCGTTGCCGTTTTAGAGGATTGATTCAAACTTATACGAAGAAACAAGTCTTTGCGGTTTTATCGTAAAATCCCGATGGAAATTCCGGTTGAGACAAAATGAGAATCAGCGCGGTCAAGACTCGAGAGAGAAACTCAAGGATTGGTTCAGCTTCGACGTAGGGCAAGTCGGGTGAACCCTTTCAGCTCGCCGTGTGGCGATCTGGATGGTAAGAACCCTTGGGGCAAAGTCAGCGTCTCTCCGGCGAGCTAGGCGCTTGGTTCAGCTCGCCGTATGGCGATCTAGCTAGATCTATGTTCGGCGAGCTAAGCCAGCTTGGTTTAGCTCTACGTTCGGCGAGCTAAGACGCTTGGTTTAGCTCTATGTTCGGCGATCTAAGCCAGCTTGGTTTAGCTCTACGTTCAGAGAGCTAAGACGCTCGGTTTAGCTCTACGTTTGGTGAGCTAAGACACTTGGCGCGGGTGATCTCGATTCATCGAGTTTACTTGTTTTCGTCGTAGAGTCTCGATGGAAAGTCCGATTGAGACGAAATGAAAAGCGTCTCGATCAAGATTCGAGATGGAAATGTTTCGATCCGTCAAGCTTTTCCAACTTGCCTAATGGTGAGTCGGTGAGCACAGTCCCGATTCATCAAGCTCTCTTGTTTTCGTTGTAAAATCTCAATGGAAACTTTGATTGAGATGAACCGAAAAGCAGTGCGATTATTGTTTAGAGTACTATCAGGTTCACCATAGCTATAAGTTGGATTGTGCGGACCCTTGGGGAAAAGTCAGTTCCTCTAGGACGAGGTGGAAAGCCGGTCCGCTAGCAAAGATGGCGAGCTAGGTTGCTTGGCTGACTCACCGTCTTTTCGGCTGGATAGTATTGCCCGATTCTGCGAGTAGCCTAAGGTTCTTCCGCGAGCAACCTAGGGTTTTGTCGCGAAAAACCTAGGTTTTTTCCGCGATTAACCTAGGGCTTTTCCGCGAGTAAAGCTAGGGCTTTCTCGGGGAGTAACCTAGGGCTTTCTCCGCGAACAACCTAGGGTTTTGCCGCGAATAACCTACGGTTTTTCCGCGAGTATCCTAGGATTTATTTCGCGAGTAACTTACGGTTTGTTCCGCGGTTTCTGGGTGAGCAAGTTTTATTTTTCCGAAAATTTCTCGGAAAGCTTCTTTTGCTCAACCCGTGAGATTTGTCCAACTCAGAAATAAGAAAAACACTACGGGGTTTGATAGATTTTATCGTTTCCCTTAGTGATCTGAGATAGAAATCGTGAGCTTGTTTCGTTGCTCTTCCCGTGGCGAAGAGTCGCGATTAGGTTTTTGATTTTGTTGAGTACTACAGCGTTTGTGTGGGCGTTGCCTGTACGAGTAGTCGCTGCTGGAGTTGTTTTACCAGCGTCTTTTTGCGAGTTGGGACTTTGTCTTTCATATATCCATACATCATTTTGATCAAGCGTTTTGCGGCAATGAGTAAGAGTAATCCGAGCCCCCCTCCTTCTAGCGCCAAACTGTGGGAACCGAAATTCACACCTGTCGATTTCCGTAAAATAAAGAAAGTTAGGAAAACCCTAATTTTCCAGAGGAACCGGATCTCTGCGAAAGCCAACGACAAGTAACCAAGAACGCGATTAATATGAATAAATTGAAAGATATAAAAATAAAAACAAGATTGAAAGCAAGAAGGATTCTTATTCCGAATTCGCGTAAGAACGGTTACAACAAGAGTTGCCTTAGCTGCATGAGCCGTCGGCAAAATTCTTAGTTCTAGCAATCTAAGACTAAAACCCTAGTTGAGACGCAGCTCGATAACGAAAACGGAAAATTGCCTAAATGCTAAGTTTGGTGGTGAAAGCTCTGAAAACTCGTGTGTGGTGCTTCTTCCCTATGCCTCTTGCTTATATACTCCTCGCCTTGGCGATTCGATGTTTTCATTTTTCCCGGATTTAAGTGTATCGAAAATCTTCCATTTTTCTCGGTCCTTCTTTTTCTTCCGCGGAAATCTTCTATTTATCTTCAAACTTGCCTTTTATCTTCAAGCTTGACATTTATTTTCCTTCTGCGAGTAAACCGTCAAAACGTTATCGTATCTTCGGGTTAGATTCTGTTGAGATCGCGAGATGGGCTTTTTTCGCGTTTTAGGACCTTCCGGGCCGTTTTGCGATAAATCCGTTTTTAGACCTTGTACGGAATCGTTTCCTGATTCGATGCCGTTTTTATTAAATTCCTCAAGTTAATCGTAATGTTTAGCTACGTTCTTTTCTTGGTTAATCGTTTCCGTCTTTTACGCTTTACTCGACATTTTTATTAAAAACGCATTTTTCCGATTTACTTGACGTTTTTATTAAAAATGCGTTTTCTAAGATTTTAACGAAAAATCTCGAATAAATCGTATAGTTTAGGCGATTTTCGGTGTCTTGTTTAACCGTTGCCGTTTTATAAAATTTCTTCGAGTTCTTTTTGAGAAAACAGAGTTCTACGGTTTTTATCGTAAAACTCGAACGATAGGTCGGATCGAGACGAAGCGGGAGACATTTCAACCGTGGTTCAGAACGCGACCGTGTCGAAGGACGTAAGTTTAGAATCGGGGATACGGGAGATTGAGGCTCGGGATGGTCGGTTCGACGTACGGCGAACTATCCGGGAACTATCCGAGAAGCTCCTAGTTCGCCTACCGACGAACTAAGCCAGCTTGGCTTAGTTCGTCAGCAGGCGAACTAGTCGGGAAGCTCCTAGTTCGCCTGCTGGCGAACTAAGGCAGCTTGGCTTAGTTCGCCAGCAGGCGAACTAGTCGTGACTAGTTCGCGTTTTACGGCGGTTTCGGTTTTTCGCGGTTTTATAAAACAAGTCTTCGAGTTTTATAAAACGATTTCTCTAGTTTTATGAAACGATTCTCGAGTTTTATAAAACGATTCTTCAAGTTTTTATAAAACGATTCTCGAGTTTTATAAAACGATTCTCGAGTTTTATAAAACGATTCTTCGAGTTTTATAAAACGATTCTCGAGTTTTATAAAACGATCTCTCAAGTCTTATAAAACGATTTCTCGAGTCTTATAAAACGATTTCTCGATTTTTATAAAAAGATCTCTCGAGTTTTATTAAACGTATTTTTATTTTTACATTGTCGGAGACTTTTAGCCATCGATTCCGTCGTGACCGATTTTGACACCAAAAATTTATAAAACGATTTCTCAAGTTTTATAAAACAATTTCTTGAGTTTTATAAAACGATTTCTCGAGTTTTATAAAACGACTTCTTGAATTTTATAAAACGACTTATCGAGTTTTACAAAATGACTTCTCGAGTTTTATAAGACGCTTGGTTTACCTGTACGTTCGGCGAGCTGAGCCAGCTGGGTTTAGCTCTACGTTTGGCGAGCTAAGACGCTTGGTTTAGCTCTACGTTCGGCGAGCTAAGACGCTTGGCGCGGGTGATCTTGATTCGTCGAGTTGACTTGTTTCGTTGTAGAATCTCAACGGAAAGTCCGATTGAGACAAAACGAAAAGCTGTACGATCGAGATTCGAATAGGATCAGGCTTAGGATCCCGAAAATCATGTCCAACTCGCCATTGAGCGAGCTGGTCAAACCTTCACACGTTGAGATTTCTTCGATTTGGTTGCGGGGTTTGATTGGTTTTATCGTTGCCCTTTTGTTTAGACGGAGAAATCATGAGAGGATTAGTCCACGACACTTTCGTGCTATCGAAAAGGTTGAGTGGGTTTGTAAACTTGGCATTGAAGTGAAGTGTGAACGAACAATAGCCAAGTAGTGTTTGTCGAGCTTGATATGCCAAGTATGCCCGTGGTTACAGAAAACGTTTTTTTTCGTTCTAGGTTTGATTTATACGACGAAATTTACGTATAAAATTTTCTTTGTTTGGAAGTTGTTTCTTTTTTTTTTACTCGAGGGAGACAGAGCCTAAGAAGCTCGATGCAGAGCTCGTGCGGAGTCGCTTGCGTGGCGGTTTCTTTCCGGGATGTAATCGGGAGGAATGAGAGCGGATGCTCGTGAACCGAAGGGATAAAGAGTGAGATCTTTCAGATCGTGGCACGAGGAAGCAAAGATTAGATTGGTCGCTCAGTGCCAGATCGTATAGCCTGGTTTTCGGTATAAGGAAAGTACTTTTCGCAAAACCTATTACATTTATTTTCGAAAGTTAATTCGTTATGACATGATCCTGACTATACGAAGGATTTCTCGCGTAAGTAACGGGTGATGAATTTAGTAACAAGGCACGATGCATTGGGTTAACAATGTTTACGCAGATTTTTCGAGAAACCTTTCTGCTTAGTTTTTGATTCTTCGGTGATAGTTTTTGGAGTCACTGGTAAAGTTTTACCAAAAGTTATTTCACCGAGATCTAGTCGCAAAATGTTTAAGCGGGTTTCTCGGGCGGAATGAATCACATGACCAGAAATAGGATCAGTCGGCGAGAAGGGAGGACGTGTTCCCTACTGCTGCTTTGTGTTCTCGATTTTTCTTTTTACCGCAAATGCTCTTGATATTATTCCGTTACTCACTTGATTTGACGGAAAATGATAGCAATGTTTTGACTCCTAAATATTTCTAGTATAATTTTTCGATTCTCATACGTAACTTATTTTATCAAGTTCGAGAAGATCTTTATGACTTCGGCAAATCATCGAGTTTCACTCCGAAGTTTCGCAGAGATTTTCTAACCCCATGATTGCAACGTGAGGTGCTGTATTGTCCTCGAGATTAATTCTCAGACGGTTTGGATCAGTCTTTAGCGCTTAGACGGTTTTTAGATTGTCGTTTGCTTTTGGGATGATTTCGACGAGGCGTCGCATCGTCCAAAATTTTTCCGCTTATTTTTTTGCGAGAGATTTCTGTATAGAAAGCGTTTTCTTGATGTGAGGAAAAATGTTCGGCGAAAGAATAAAAAAAAAGTTTCCTTTGAAGGATTGGGATGATCGACAATCCGGGTTGATTAAAGACCATGGTGGATCGGTGATGATTTGGAGTATGTCTGATTTACGAAAATTTCTAGGAGGGATCGGTGATGACTTGGAGTATGTCAACATCAACATCTCTAGCTCCTTCTTTCTTTTAGGAAATGAGTATGCTCGAATGCGTGGCGATCTTTTCTCGGTTGTACGAGAGATTGGATCGGTTTGCGAGTTATGCCTTAAATTTATTGACGATTTGGGATTTTCTATTCTTCGTTCTTCGTCTTTTGACTTACCGGTCTTCGACGAATTACCAGCAAGAGTATCGGAGCGGGGAGAAGACTTAACCATCGGAGTTCATGTTCTTGTTTCTTCGTACTACTGGTTTTATTTAACCGACTAGGTGCGCTATGTATATCGAAAAGCCAATCACGTGTTTATGATTGGATGTTTTTGATTTAGCATGGCAGAGTTTCGTAAAAATGGATTGCGTATAAAGAGTTCAGATATCTCGTTTTCTTTAGGCAACTTAGGTGTTAAGTCAACCGTTTCCGTTTTAGACGTTTGATTCGAACTTATACGAAGAAACAAGTCTTTAAGGTTTTATCGTAAAATTTTGATGGAAATTCCGATTGAGATGAAACGAGAATCAGCGCGATCAAGATTCGAGAGAGAAACTCAAGGATTGGTTCCGCTCGACGTAGGGCGAGTAGGGTGAACCCTTTCAGCTCGCCGTGTGGCAATCTGGATGGTAAGAACCCTTGGGGCAAAGTCAGCGCCTCTTGGGCGAGCTAGGCGCTTGGTTCAGCTCTACGTTCCGCGAGCTGAGCCAGCTGGGTTTAGCTCTACGTTCGGCGAGCTGAGCCAGCTGGGTTTAGCTCTACGTTCGGCGAGCTGAGCCAGCTGGGTTTAGCTTATCATTCGGCGAGCTGAGCCAGCTGGGTTTAGCTCTAAGTTTGGCGAGCTGAGCCAGCTGGGTTTAGCTCTACGTTCGGCGAGCTGAGCCAGCTGGGTTTAGCTCTACGTTCAGCGAGTTAAGACACTTGGTTTAGCTCTATGTTCGGCGAGCTAAGACACTTGGTTTAGCTCTACGTTCGGCGAGCTGAGCCAGCTGGGTTTAGCTTTACGTTCGGTGAGCTAAGACGCTTGGTTTAGCTCTACGTTCGGCGAGCTAAGACGCTTGGTTTAGCTCTACGTTCGGCGAGCTACGACCCTTGGTTTAGCTGTACGTTCGGCGAGCTGAGCCAGATGTGTTTAGCTCTACGTTCGGCGAGCTAAGACGCTTGGTTTAGCTCTACGTTCGGCGAGCTAAGACGCTTGGCGCGGGTGATCTCGATTCGTCGAGTTGACTTGTTTTCGTCGTAGAATCTCAACGGAAAGTCCGATTGAGACGAAACGAAAAGCTGTACGATAGAGATTGGAATAGGATCAGGCTTAGGATCCCGAAAATCATGTCCAACTCGCCATTGGGCTAGCTGGTCAAACCTTCACACATTGAGATTTCTCCGATTTGGTTGCGGGGTTTGATTGTTTTATTGTTGCCCTTTTGTTTAGACTGAGAAATTACGAGCTCGTTTCGTGCTCTCTCCGTGGTGAAGAGTCGCCATTAATTTTTCGATTTTTCTAATTACTACAGCGTTTGCGTGAGCGTTGGCTATAGGAGCAGTCGCTGCTACAGTTGTTTTACCAGCGTTTTTGGGAGTTGCGACTTTGTCTTTCATATATCCGGAGATCGTTTTGATCAAGCGTTTTGTGGGTATGAGTAAGAGTAATTGTGGGAAGCGAAATTCACCTACTGTCGATTTCCATTAAATAAGGAAATTTAGGAAAACCTTAATCTTCCAGAGGAACCGAATTTCTGCGAAAGCAGACAACAAGTAACCAAATAAATGCGGAAAAATTTGAAAAACATAATAAAACGAATTTATAGAAAAAATTGATCTTATTTCCGATTCACGTAAGAGCGTTGCGATCATTACAGGGGATAATAAAGGCTTCGGCTGCAAGGGCCATCAGCGAGTTACCAACATAAAATCCTAAATCTAGTCGAGTCGCAGCTCGATAACGAAAGACGGAAAAAGATAAGAAAAAGGGATTGATTGATTTCGGACTGAACCTTATTAAAGGTTGCCTACGTACCCCTTTCGAGGATCAAGTCGAACGTAGTTCAGTTGATAGAGCTGGACCAGAGATCAAACTACCTGGGCGAGTTAGACTAGTAATTTAGCGCCAGTCATAGAAACCGAACTTGTCGAGAAAAAAGCCAAAGTTTCTAAGTGCGGAAAATTCTTAGTCTAGAAAAGTTTTAAAAGTCTCAGATGAGAGCTCTGAAAATTCGTCCCCCGCTTCTGCCCTATGCCTCTTGCTTATATACTCCCTTTCTAGGCGATTTAGTCTTTCCATTTCGCCCAGATTCGAGTTTATCGGGAATTTTCCATTTATCTCTATCTTCTTTTTTTTTCCGCGGAAATCTTCTATTTATCCTCAAACTTGACATTTATCTTCAAGTTTGACATTTATCTTCTTTCTGCGAGTAAATCACCAAAACTTTGTCGTATCTTCGGGTTGGACTTCGTTTAAAGTCGCGAGTGGATTTTATCGCGTTTTAGGACTTTCCGAGCCATTTTGTCGATAAATCCGTTTTACGACTTAAGACGAGATCGTTTCCTGATATAATGCCGTTTTTAGATAAGTTTCTCGAGTTATTCGTAAAGCTAGGCAATGTTGGATGTTTCGATTAATCCTTGCCGTTTTCTACGATTTACTCGGGGTTTTATTGAAATACGTTTTGTACGATTTTTATGAAAATTCTCTAATAAATTGTATAGTTTAGGCAATGTTCGGTGTTTCGTTTAACCGTTGCCGTTTTATACGATTTCCTCGAGTTCTTTTCGAGAAAACAAAGTTTTACGGTTTTTATCGTAAAACTCGAACGATAGGACGGATCGAGACGAAACGGGAGACATTTCGACCGTGATTCGGGATATGATCGTGTCGAAGGACCTATGCCTTGAATCAAGAATGTGGGAGATCGAGGCTCAGGATGGTCGGTTCGACGTACGGCTAGCCGAACCAGACTGGTTCAGCTCGCCGTTCGGCGAGCTGCCCGGGAAGCTTCTTGCTCGCCGAACAGCGAGCTAGTCGTGTCGGGACTAGCTCGCATTTTACGGCGGTTTTTTTTTTTTTTGCGGTTTTGTGCTTAACTCGGACGATCGTGTAATCGACGTTCGTTACGTTCTTCCGAGATAACGATTTCCGAGTTTTTCCGCGGATTTCCTTTGTTCGGAAATTTCTTTTGGATTTATAAAACGATTTCTCGAGTTTTATAAAACGATTTCTCAAGTTTTATAAAACGACTTCTCGAATTTTATAAAACGACTTATCGAGTTTTACAAAATGACTTCTCGAGTTTTATAAGACGCTTGGTTTACATGTACGTTCGGCGAGCTGAGCCAGCTGGGTTTAGCTCTACGTTCGGCGAGCTAAGAAGCTTGGTTTAGCTCTACGTTCGGCGAGCTAAGACGCTTGGCGCGGGTGATCTCGATTCGTCGAGTTGACTTGTTTTCGTTGTAGAATCTCAAAGGAAAGTCCGATTGGGACGAAACGAAAAGATGTACGATTGAGATTGGAATAGGATGAGGCTTAGGATCCCGAAAATCCTTTCCAACTCGCCATTGAGCGAGCTGGTCAAACCTTCACACGCTGAGATTTCTTCGATTGGGTTGCGGGGTTTGATTTGTTTTATCGTTGCCCTTTTGTTTAGACGGAGAAATCACGAGCTCATTTCGTGCTCTCTCCGTGGTGAAGAGTCGCGATTAAGTTTTCAATTTTATTAATTACTACAGCATTTGCGTGAGCGTTGGCTATAGGAACAGTCGCTGCTAGAGTTGTTTTACCAGCGTTTTTGGTAGTTGCGACTTTGTCTTTCATATATTCAGACATCGTTTTGATCAAGCGTTTTGCGGCTATGAGTAAGAGTAATCCGACCCCCCCCCCCTCCTTCTAGCGCCAAACTGTGGGAACCGAAATTCACCTACTGTCGATTTCCGTTAAATAAGGAAATTTAGGAAAACNCCCCCCCTCCTTCTAGCGCCAAACTGTGGGAACCGAAATTCACCTACTGTCGATTTCCGTTAAATAAGGAAATTTAGGAAAACCTTAATTTTCCAGAGGAACCGGATTTCTGCGAAAGCAGACGACAAGTAACCAAATAAATGCGGAAAAATATGAAAAACATAATAAAACGAACTTATTGAGAAAATTGATCTTATTTCCGATTCACGTAAGAGCGTTACGATCGTTACAGGGAATTATAAAGGCTTCGGCTGCAAGGGCCATGAGCGAGTTACCAACATAAAATCCTAAATCTAGTCGAGTCGCAGCTCGATAACGAAAGATGGAAAAAGATAAGAAAAAGGGATTGATTGATTTTGGACTGAACCTTATTAAAGGCTGCCTACGCACCCCTTTCGAGGATCAAGTCGAACGTAGTTCAGTTGATAGTGCTGGATCAGAGATCGAACTGTCTGAGCGAGTTCGTCTAGTAATTTAGCGCCAGTCATAGAAACCGAACTTGTCGAGAAAAAAACCGAAGTTTCTAAGTGCGGAAAATTCTTAGTCTAGAAAAGTTGTAAAAGTCTCAGATGAGAGCTCTGAAAATTTGTCCCCCGCTTCTGCCCTATGCCTCTTGCTTATATACTCCTTTCCTAGGCGGTTTAGTCTTTCCTTTTCGCCCAGATTCGAGTTTATCGGGAATCTTCCATTTATCTTTATCTTTCCTTTTTTTCCTGTGGAAATCTTCTATTTATCCTCAAACTTGACATTTATCTTCAAGTTTGACATTTATCTTCTTTCTGCGAGTAAATCACCAAAACGTCGTCGTATCTTCGGGTTGTACTTCGTTTAAAGTCGTTAGTGGATTTTATCGCGTTTTAGGACTTTCCTAGCCGTTTTGCGATAAATCCGTTTTACGACTTTAGACGAGATCGTTTGCTGTTACGATGCCGTTTTTAGATAAGTTTCTCGAGTTATTCATAAATCTAGGAAATGTTAGATGTTTCGATTAATCGTTGCCGTTTTCTATGATTTACTCGGGTTTTTATTAAAAATGCATTTTGTACGATTTTTACGAAAATTCTCGAATAAATTGTATAGTTTAGGCAATGTTCGGTGTTTCGTTTAACCGTTGCCATTTTATACGATTTCCTCGAGTTCTTTTCGAGAAAACAAAGTTTTACGGTTTTTATCGTAAAACTCGAACAATAGGACGGATCGAGACGAAACGGGAGACATTTCGACCGTGACTCGGAATATGATCGTGTCGAAGGACGTATGCCTTGAATCAAGAATGTGGGAGATCGAGGCTCAGGATGGTCGGTTCGACGTACGGCGAGCCGAACAGACTGGTTCAGCTCGCCGTTCGGCGAGCTGCCCGGGATGCTTCTAGCTCGCCGTTCGGCGAGCTAGTCGTGTCGGGACTTTCTCGCGTTTTACTGCGGTTTTTTTGTTTTTTTTGCGGTTTTGTGCTTAACTCGGACGATCGTGTAATCGATGTTCGTTTCGTTCTTCCGAGATAACGATTTCCAAGTTTTTCTGCGGATTTCCTTTGTTCGGAAATTTCTTTTGGATTTATAAAACAATTTCTCGAGTTTTATAAAACGATTTCTCGAGTTTTGTAAAACGATTTCTCGAGTTTTATAAAACTACTTCTCGAATTTTATAAAAGGACTTATCGAGTTTTACAAAATGACTTCTCGAGTTTTATAAGACGCTTGGTTTACCTGTACGTTCGGCGAGCTGAGCCAGCTGGGTTTAGCTCTACGTTCGGCGAGCTAAGACACTTGGCGCGGGTGATCTCGATTCGTCGAGTTGACTTGTTTTCGTTGTAGAATCTCAACGGAAAGTCCGATTGGGACGAAACGAAAAGATGTACGATTGAGATTGGAATAGGATGAGGCTTAGGATCCCGAAAATCCTTTCCAACTCGCCATTGAGCGAGCTGGTCAAACCTTCACACGCTGAGATTTCTTCGATTGGGTTGCGGGGTTTCATTTGTTTTATCGTTGCCCTTTTGTTTACACGGAGAAATCACGAGCTCATTTCGTGCTCTCTCCGTGGTGAAGAGTCGCGATTAAGTTTTCAATTTTATTAATTACTACAGCGTTTGCGTGAGCGTTGGCTATAGGAACCGTCGCTGCTAGAGTTGTTTTACCAGCGTTTTTGGTAGTTGCGACTTTGTCTTTCATATATTCAGACATCGTTTTGATCAAGCGTTTTGCGGCTATGAGTAAGAGTAATCCGACCCCCCCCCCCTCCTTCTAGCGCCAAACTGTGGGAACCGAAATTCACCTACTGTCGATTTCCGTTAAATAAGGAAATTTAGGAAAACNCCCCCCCTCCTTCTAGCGCCAAACTGTGGGAACCGAAATTCACCTACTGTCGATTTCCGTTAAATAAGGAAATTTAGGAAAACCTTAATTTTCCAGAGGAACCGGATTTCTGCGAAAGCAGACGACAAGTAACCAAATAAATGCGGAAAAATATGAAAAACATAATAAAACGAACTTATTGAGAAAATTGATCTTATTTTCGATTCACGTAAGAGCGTTACGATCGTTACAGGGAATTATAAAGGCTTCGGCTGCAAGGGCCATGAGTGTGTTACCAACATAAAATCCTAAATCTAGTCGAGTCGCAGCTCGATAACGAAAGATGGAAAAAGATAAGAAAAAGGGATTGATTGATTTCGGAATGAACCTTATTAAAGGCTGCCTACGCACCCCTTTCGAGGATCAAGTCGAACGTAGTTCAGTTGATAGAGCTGGATCAGAGATCGAACTGCCTGGGCGAGTTCGTCTAGTAATTTAGCGCCAGTCATAGAAACCGAACTTGTCGAGAAAAAAACCGAAGTTTCTAAGTGCGGAAAATTCTTAGTCTAGAAAAGTTGTAAAAGTCTCAGATGAGAGCTCTGAAAATTCGTCCCCCGCTTCTGCCCTATGCCTCTTGCTTATATACTCCTTTCCTAGGCGGTTTAGTCTTTCCATTTCGCCCAGATTCGAGTTTATCGGGAATCTTCCATTTATCTTTATCTTTCCTTTTTTTCCTGCGGAAATCTTCTATTTATCCTCAAACTTGACATTTATCTTCAAGTTTGACATTTATCTTCTTTCTGCGAGTAAATCACCAAAACGTCGTCGTATCTTCGGGTTGTACTTCGTTTAAAGTCATTAGTGGAATTTATCGCGTTTTAGGACTTTCCTAGCCGTTTTGCGATAAATCCGTTTTACGACTTTAGACGAGATCGTTTCCTGTTACGATGCCGTTTTTAGATAAGTTTCTCGAGTTATTCATAAATCTAGAAAATGTTAGATGTTTCGATTAATCGTTGCCGTTTTCTATGATTTACTCGGGTTTTTATTAAAAACGCATTTTGTACGATTTTTACGAAAATTCTCGAATAAATTGTATAGTTTAGGCAATGTTCGGTGTTTCGTTTTGACCGTTGCCATTTTATACGATTTCCTCGAGTTCTTTTCGAGAAAACAAAGTTTTACGGTTTTTATCGTAAAACTCGAACGATAGGACGGATCGAGACAAAACGGGAGACATTTCGACCGTGACTCGGAATATGATCGTGTCGAAGGACGTATGCCTTGAATCAAGATAGTGGGAGATCGAGGCTCAGGATAGTCGGTTCGACGTACGGCGAGCCGAACAGACTGGTTCAGCTCGCCGTTCGGCGAGCTGCCCGGGATGCTTCTAGCTCGCCGTTCGGCGAGCTAGTCGTGTCGGGACTATCTCGCGTTTTACTGCGGTTTTTGTTTTTTTTGCGGTTTTGTGCTTAACTCGGACGATCGTGTAATCGATGTTCGTTTCGTTCTTCCGAGATAACGATTTCCAAGTTTTTCCGTGGATTTCCTTTGTTCGGAAATTTCTTTTGGATTTATAAAACAATTTCTCGAGTTTTATAAAACGATTTCTCGAGTTTTGTAAAACGATTTCTCGAGTTTTATATAACTACTTCTCGAATTTTATAAAACGACTTATCGAGTTTTACAAAATGACTTCTCGAGTTTTATAAGACGCTTGGTTTACCTGTACGTTCGGCGAGCTGAGCCAGCTGGGTTTAGCTCTACGTTCGGCGAGCTAAGACGCTTGGTTTAGCTCTACGTTCGGCGAGCTAAGACACTTGGCGCGGGTGATCTCGATTCGTCGAGTTGACTTGTTTTTGTTGTAGAATCTCAACGGAAAGTCCGATTGAGACAAAACGAAAAGCTGTACGATCGAGATTAGAATAGGATCAGGCTTAGGATCCCGAAAATCGTTTCCAACTCGCCATTGAGCGAGCTGGTCAAACCTTCACACGTTGAGATTTCTTCGATTTGGTTGCGGGGTTTGATTGGTTTTATCGTTGCCCTTTTGTTTAAACGGAGAAATCACGAGCTCATTTCGTGCTCTCTCCGTGGTGAAGAGTCACGATTAAGTTTTCAATTTTATTAATTACTACAGCGTTTGCGTTAGCGTTGGCTATAAGAGCAGTCGCTGCTAGAGTTGTTTTACCAGCGTTTTTGGGAGTTGCGACTTTGTCTTTCATATATCCAGACATCGTTTTCATCAAGCGTTTTATGGGTATGAGTAAGAGTAATCCGACTGTTGGTGTCAAAATCGGTCACGACGGAATAAATGGCTAAAAGTCTCCGCAAAAGTAAAAATAAAAATACGTTTTATAAAACTCAGAGATCGTTTTATAAAACTCGAGAATCGTTTTATAAAACTCGAGAATCATTTTATAAAACTCGAAGAATCGTTTTATAAAACTCGAGAATCGTTTTATGAAACTCGAGAATCGTTTTATAAAACTCGAGAATCGTTTTATAAAACTCGAAAATCGTTTTATAAAACTCGAGAATCGTTTTATAAAACTCGAGAATCGTTTTATAAAACTCGAGAATCGTTTTATAAAATTCGAGAATCGTTTTATAAAACTCGAAGAATCGTTTTATAAAACTCGAAGAATCGTTTTATAAAACTCGAGAATCGTTTTATAAAACTCGAGAATCGTTTTATAAAACTCGAGAATCGTTTTATAAAACTCGAGAATCGTTTTATAAAACTCGAGAATCGTTTTATAAAACTCGAAGAATCGTTTTATAAAACTCGAGAATCGTTTTATAAAACTCGAGAATCGTTTTATAAAACTCGAAGAATCGTTTTATAAAACTCGAGAATCGTTTTATAAAACGCGAGAATCGTTTTATAAAACTCGAGAATCGTTTTATAAAACTCGAGAATCGTTTTATAAAACTCGAGAATCGTTTTATAAAACTCGAGAATCGTTTTATAAGGAGGAGGCATAGGGCAGAAGCTGGGGGACGAAATCTAGAGCTCTCATCTGAGACTTTTACAACTTTTCTACACTTAGAATTTTCCGCACTTAGAAACTTAGGCTTTTTCTCGACAAGTTCGGTTTCTATGACTAGCGCTCAATTACTAGACGAACTCGCCCAGGCAGTTCTATCTCTTGTCCAGCTCTATCAACTGAACTACGTTCGACTTGATCCCCGAAAGGGGTACGTAGGCAGCCTTTCATAAGGTTCAGTCCGAAATCATTCAAACCTTTTTTCCTATCTTTTTCCGTTTTTCGTTATCAAGCTGCGACTCGACTAGATATAGGGTTTTATGTTTATAACTTGCTGATGGCCCCTGCGGTCAAAGCCTTTGTAATTCCTTGTAATGATCGCAACGCTCTTACGCGAATCGGAAATAAGATCGACTTTCTTTATAAATTCGTTTTATTATGTTTTTCATCTTTTCCGCATTTATTTGGTTACTTGTCGTTGGCTTTCGCAGAGATCCGGTTCCTCTGGAAAATTAGGGTTTTCCTAAGTTTCCTTATTTAACGGAAATCGACAAGTGTGAATTTCGGTTCCCACACCGACCCCCCCCCCCTCCTTCTAGCGCCAAACTGTGGGAACCGAAATTCACCTACTGTCTATTTCCGTTAAATAAGGAAATTTAGGAAAACCCTAATTTTCTAGAGGAACCGGATCTCTGCGAAAGCCAACAAAAAGTAACCAAATAAATGCGAAAAATATGAAAAACGTAATAAAACGAATTTATATAGAAAATTGATCTTATTTCCGATTCACGTAAGAGCGTTGCGATCATTACAGGGAATTATAAAGGCTTCGGCCGCAAGGGCCATCAGCGAGTTACCAACAAAAAACCCTAAATCTAGTCGAGTCGCAGCTCGATAACGAAAGACGGAAAAAGATAAGAAAAAGGGTTTGATTGATTTCAGACTGAACCTTATGAAAGGCTGCCTACGTACCCTTTTCGAGGATCAAGTCGAAGGTAGTTCAGTTGATAAAGCTGGACCAGAGATCGAACTGCCTGGGCGAGTTCGTCTAGTAATTGAGCGCCAGTCATAGAAACCGAACTTGTCGATAAAAAAACCGAAGTTTCAAGTGCGGAAAATTTTTAGTCTAGAAAATTTGTAAAACTCTCAGATGATAGCTCAGAAAATTCGTCCCCCGCCTCTGCCCTATGCCTCTTGCTTATATACTCCCTTCCTAGGCGGTTTAGTCTTTCCATTTCGCCCAGATTCTAGTTTATCGGGAATCTTCCATTTATCTCTATCTTTCCTTTTTTCCCGCGTAAATCTTCTATTTATCATCAAACTTGATATTTATGTTCAAGTTTGACATTTATCTTCTTTCTGCAAGTAAATCACCAAAATGTCGTCGTATCTTCGGGTTGGACCTCGTTTAAAGTCACTAGTGGATTTTATCGCGTTTTAGGACTTTCCGAGCCATTTTGCGATAAATCCGTTTTACGACTTTACACGAGATCGTTTCCTGATACGATGCCGTTTTTGGATAAGTTTCTCGAGTTATTCGTAAAGCTAGGCAATGTTGGATGTTTCGATTAATCGTTTCCGTTTTCTACGATTTACTCGGGGTTTTATTAAAAACGCGTTTTGTATGATTTTTACGAAAATTCTCTAATAAATTGTATAGTTTAGGCAATGTTCGGTGTTTCGTTTAACCGTTGCCTTTTTATACGATTTCCTCGAGTTCTTTTCGAGAAAACAAAGTTTTACGGTTTATATCGTAAAACTCGAACGATAGGACGGATCGAGACGAAACGGGGGACATTTCGACTGTGATTCGGAATATGATCGTGTCGAAGGACGTATGCCTTGAATCAAGAATGTGGGAGATCGAGGCTCAGGATGGTCGGTTTTGACGTACGGCGAGCAGAACCTAACTGGTTCAGCTCGCCGTTCGGTGAACTGCCCGGGAAGCTTCTAGCTCGCCGAACGGCGAGTTAGGCCAGCTGGCCCAGCTCGCCGTTCGGCGAGCTAGTCGTGTCGGGACTATCTCGCGTTTTACTGCGGTTTTTTGTTTTTTTTTGCGGTTTTGTGCTTAACTCGGACGATCATGTAATCGACGTTTGTTTCGTTCTTCCGAGATAACGATTTCCAAGTATTTCCGCAGATTTCCTTTGTTCGGAAATTTCTTTTTGATTTATAAAACGATTTCTCGAGTTTTATAAAACGATTTCTCGAGTTTTGTAAAACGATTTCTCGAGTTTTATAAAACGACTTCTCGAATTTTATAAAACGACTTATCGAGTTTTACAAAATGACTTCTCGAGTTTTATAAGACGCTTGGTTTACCTGTACGTTCGGCGAGCTGAGCCAGCTGGGTTTACCTCTATGTTCGGCGAGCTAAGACGCTTGGTTTAGCTCTATGTTCGGCGAGCTAAGACGCTTGGCGCGGGTGATCTCGATTCGTCGAGTTGACTTGTTTTCGTTGTAGAATCTCAACGGAAAGTTCGATTGAGACAAAACGAAAAGCTGTACGATCGAGATTAGAATAGGATCAGGCTTAGGATCCCGAAAATCGTTTCCAACTCGCCATTGAGCAAGCTGGTCAAACCTTCACACGTTGAGATTTCTTCGATTTGGTTGCGGGGTTTGATTGGTTTTATCGTTGCCCTTTTGTTTAGACGGAGAAATCACGAGCTCATTTCGTGCTCTCTCCGTGGTGAAGAGTCACGATTAAGTTTTCAATTTTATTACTTACTACAGCGTGTGCGTGAGCGTTGGCTATAGGAGCAGTCGCTGTTAGAGTTGTTTTACCAGCGTTTTTGGGAGTTGCGACTTTGTCTTTCATATATCCGGACATCGTTTTGATTTGTGGGTATGAGTAAGAGTAATCCGACCCCCCCCCCTCCTTCTAGCGCCAAATTGTGGGAACCGAAATTCACCTACTGTCTATTTCCGTTAAATAAGGAAATTTAGGAAACCCCTAATTTTCCAGAGGAACCGGATCTCTGCAAAAGCCAACAAAAAGTAACCAAATAAATGCGAAAAATATGAAAAACGTAATAAAACGAATTTATAGAGAAAATTGATCTTATTTCCGATTCACGTAAGAGCGTTGCGATCGTTACAGGGAATTATAAAGGCTTCGGCCGCAAGGGCCATCAGCGAGTTACCAACAAAAAACCCTAAATCTAGTCGAGTCGCAGCTCGATAACGAAAGACGGAAAAAGATAAGAAAAAGGGTTTGATTGATTTCGGACTGAACCTTATGAAAGGCTGCCTACGTACCCCTTTCGAGGATCAAGTGGAACGTAGTTCAGTTGATAGAGCTGGACCAGAGATTGAACTGTCTGGGCGAGTTCGTCTAGAAATTGAGCGCCAGTCATAGAAACCGAACTTGTCGATAAAAAAACCGAAGTTTCTAAGTGCGGAAAATTTTTAGTCTAGAAAATTTGTAAAAGTCTCAGATGATAGGTCAGAAAATTCGTCCCCCGCTTCTGCCCTATGCCTCTTTCTTATATACTCTCTTCCTAGGCGGTTTAGTCTTTCCATTTCGCCCAGATTCGAGTTTATCGGGAATCTTCCATTTATCTCTATCTTTCCTTTTTTCCCGCGTAAATCTTCTATTTATCATCAAACTTGATATTTATGTTCAAATTTGACATTTATCTTCTTTCTGCGAGTAAATCACCAAAATGTCGTCGTATCTTCGGGCTGTACTTCGTTTAAAGTCACTAGTGGATTTTTCGCGTTTTAGGACTTTCCGAGCCATTTTGCGATAAATCCGTTTTACGACTTTAGACGAGATCGTTTCCTGATACGATGCCGTTTTTAGATAAGTTTCTCGAGTTATTCGTAAAGCTAGGCAATGTTGGATGTTTCGATTAATCGTTTCCGTTTTCTACGATTTACTCGGGGTTTTTTAAAAAACGCGTTTTGTACGATTTTTACGAAAATTCTATAATAAATTGTATACTTTAGGCAATGTTCGGTGTTTCGTTTAACCGTTGCCGTTTTATACGATTTCCTCGAGTTCTTTTCGAGAAAACAAAGTTTTGCGGTTTTTATCGTAAAACTCGAACGATAGGACGGATCGAGACGAAACGGGAAACATTTCGGCTGTGATTCGGAATATGATCGTGTCAAAGGACGTATGCGTTGAAGCAAGAATGTGGGAGATCGAGGCTCAGGATGGTCGGTTCGACGTACGGCGAGCCGAACCTGACTGGTTCAGCTCGGCGTTCGGCGAGCTAGTCGTGTCGGGACTATCTCGTGTTTTACTGCGGTTTTTTTTTTTTTTGCGGTTTTGTGCTTAACTCGGAAGATCATGTAATCGACGTTCGTTTCGTTCTTCCGAGAAACGGTTTCCAAGTTTTTCCGCGGATTTCCTTTGTTCGGAAATTTCTTTTGGATTTATAACACGATTTCTCGAGTTTTATAAAACGATTTCTCGAGTTTTATAATACGATTTCTCTAGTTTTATAAAACGACTTCTCGAATTTTATAAAACGACTTATCGAGTTTTACAAAATGACTTCTCGAGTTTTATAAGACGCTTGGTTTACTTGTACGTTCGGTGAGCTGAGCCAGCTGGGTTTAGCTCTACGTTCGGCGAGCTAAGACGCTTGGTTTAGCTCTACGTTTGGCGAGCTAAGACGCTTGGCGCGGGTGATCTCGATTTGTCGAGTTGACTTGTTTGCTTTGTAGAATCTCAACGGAAAGTCCGATTGAGACGAAACGAAAAGCTGTACGATCGAGATTGGAATAGGATCAGGCTTAGGATCCTGAAAATTGTGTCCAACTCGCCATTGAGCGATCTGGTCAAACCTTCACACGTTGAGATTTCTTCGATTTGGTTGCGGGATTTGATTGGTTATCATTGCCCTTTTGTTTAGACGAAGAAATCACGAGCTCATTTCGTGCTCTCTCCGTGGTGAAGAGTCGCGATTAAGTTCTCAATTTTATTAATTACTACAGCGTTTGCGTGAGCGTTGGCTATAGGAGCAGTCGCTGCTAGAGTTGTTTTACCAGCGTTTTTGGGAGTTGCGACTTTGTCTTTCATATATCCAGACATCGTTTTGATCAAGCGTTTTGCGGCTATGAGTAAGAGTAATCCGACCCCCCCCCCCTCCTTCTAGCGCCAAATTGTGGGAAACAAAATTCACCTACTGTCAATTTCCGTTAAATAAGGAAATTTAGGAAAACCCTAATTTTCCAGAGGAACCGGATCTCTGCGAAAGCCAACGACAAATAACCAAATAGATGCGGAAAAATATGAAAAAACGTAATAAAACGAATTTATAGATAAAAATGATCTTATTTACGATTAACGTAAGAGCGTTGCGATCATTACAGGGAATTATAAAGGCTTCGGCCGCAAGGGCCACCAGCGAGTTACCAACATAAAACCCTAAATCTGGTCGAGTCGCAGCTCGATAACGAAAGACGGAAAAAGATAAGAAAAAGGGTTTGATTGATTTCGGACTGAACCTTATGAAAGGCTGCCTACGTACCCCTTTCGAGGATCAAGTAGAACGTAGTTCAGTTGATAGAGCTGGACCAGAGATCAAACTGTCTGGGCGAGTTCGTCTAATAATTGAGCGCCAGTCATAGAAACCGAACTTATCGAGAAAAAAGCCGAAGTTTCTAAGTGCGGAAAATTCTTAGTCTAGAAAAGTTGTAAAAGTCTCAGATGAGAGCTCTGAAAATTCGTCCCCCGCTTCTGCCCTATGCCTCTTGCTTATATACTCCCTTCATAGGCGGTTTAGTCTTTCCATTTCTTCCAGATTCGAGTTTATCGGGAATCTTCCATTTATCTCTATCTTTCCTTTTTTTCCTGCGGAAATCTTCTATTTATCCTCAAACTTGACATTTATCTTCAAGTTTGACATTTATCTTCTTTCTGCGAGTAAATCACCAAAACGTCGTCGTATCTTCGGGTTGGACTTTGTTTAAAGTCGCGAGTGGCTTTTATCGCGTTTTAGGACTTTTCGAGCCGTTTAGCGATAAATCCGTTTTACGACTTTAGACGAGATCGTTTCCTGATACGATGCCGTTTTAGATAAGTTTCTCGAGTTATTCGTAAAGCTAGGCAATGTTGGATGTTTCGATTAATCGTTGCCATTTTCTATGATTTACTCGGGGTTTTATTAAAAATGCGTTTTGTACGATTTTTACGAAAATTCTCGAATAAATCGTATACTTTAGGCAATGTTCGGTGTTTCGTTTAACCGTTGCCGTTTTATACGATTTCCTCGAGTTCTTTTCGAGAAAACAAAGTTTTACGGTTTCTGTCGTAAAACTCGAACGAGAGGACGGATCGAGACGAAACGGGAGACATTTCGACCGTGATTCGGAATATGATCGTGTCGAAGTACGTATGCCTTGAATCAAGAATGTGGGAGATAGAGGCTCAGGATGGTCGGTTCGACGTACGGCGAGCTGCCCGGAAAGCTTCTAGCTCACCGAACGGCGAGCTAGTCGTGTCGGGACTAGCTCGCGTTTTGCGGCGGTTTTGGTTTTTTGCGGTTTTGTGTTTAACTCGGATGGTCGTGTAATCGACGTTCGTTTCGTTCTTCCGAGATAACGATTTCCGATTTTTTCCGCGGATTTCCTTTGTTCGGAAATTTCTTTTGGATTTATAAAACGATTTCTCAAGTTTTATAAAACGATTTCTCAAGTTTTATAAAACGATTTCTCGACTTTAATAAAACGACTTCTCGAATTTTATAAAACGACTTATCGAGTTTTATAAAACGACTTCTCGAGTTTTATAAGACTCTTGGTTTACCTGTACGTTCGGCGAGCTGAGCCAGCTGGGTTTAGCTCTACGTTCGGCGAGCTAAGACGCTTGGTTTAGCTCTACGTTCGGCGAGCTAAGACGCTTGGCACGGGTGATCTCGATTCGTCGAGTTTACTTTTTTCGTCGTAGAATCTCAACGGAAAGTCCGATTGAGATGAAACGAAAAGCTGTACGATTGAGATTGGAATAGGATCAGGCTTAGGATCCCGAAAATCGTGTCCAACTTGCCATTGAGCGAGCTGGTCAAACCTTCACACGTTGAGATTTCTTCCATTTGGTTGTGTGGTTTGATTGGTTTTATCGTTGCCCTTTTGTTTAGACGGAGAAATCACGAGCTCATTTCGTGCTCTCTCCGTGGTGAAGAGTCGCGATTAAGTTTTCAATTTTATTAATTACTACAGCGTTTGCGTGAGTGTTGGCTATAGGAGCAGTCGCTGCTAGAGTTGTTTACCAGCGTTTTTGGGAGTTGCGACTTTTTCTTTCATATATCCAGACATCGTTTTGATCAAGCGTTTTGCGGCTATGAGTAAGTGTAATCCGACCCCCCCCCCCTCCTTCTAGCGCCAAACTGTGGGAACCGAAATTCACCTACTGTCGATTTCCGTTAAATAAGGAAATTTAGGAAATCCCTAATTTTCCAGAGGAACCGGATCTCTGCGAAAGCCAACGACAAGTAACCAAATAAATGCGGAAAGATATGAAAAAACGTAATAAAACGAATTTATAGAGAAAATTGATCTTATTTCCGATTCACGTAAGAGCATTGCGATCATTACAGGGAATTATAAAGGCTTCGGCCGCAAGGGTCATCACCGAGTTAGGAACATAAAACCCTAAATCTAGTCGAGTCGCAGCTCGATAACGAAAGACGAAAAAAGATAAGAAAAAGGGTTTGATTGATTTCGGACTCAACCTTATGAAAGGCTACCTACGTACCCCTTTCGAGTATCAAGTCGAACGTAGTTCAATTGATAGAGCTGTACCAGAGATCGAACTGCCTGGGAGAGTTTGTCTAGTAATTGAGCGCCAGTCATAGAAACCGAACTTTTCGATAAAAAACCGAAGTTTCTAACTGCGGAAAATTTTTAGTCTAGAAAAGTTGTAAAAGTCTCACATGAGAGCTCAGAAAATTCGTCCCCCGCTTCTGCCCTATGCCTCTTGTCTATATACTCCCTTCCTAGGCGGATTAGTCTTTCCATTTCACCCAGATTCGAGTTTATCGGGAATCTTCCATTTATCTCTATCTTTCCTTTTTTTCCCGCGGAAATCTTCTTTTTATCCTCAAACTTGACATTTATCTTCAAGTTTGACATTTATCTTCTTTCTGCGAGTAAATCACCAAAACGTCGTCGTATCTTCGGGTTAGACTTCGTTTAAAGTCGCGAGTGGCTTTTATCGCGTTTTAGGACTTTCCGAGCCGTTTTGCGATAAATCCGTTTTACGATTTTAGACGAGATCGTTTTCTGATACGATGCCGTTTTTAGATAAGTTTCTCGAGTTATTCGTAAAGCTAGGCAATGTTGGATGTTTCGATAAATCGTTGCCGTTTTCTACGCTTTACTCGAGGTTTTATTAAAAACGCGTTTTGTACGATTTTTACGAAAATTCTCGAATAAATCGTATAGTTTAGGCAATGTTCGGTGTTTCGTTTAACCGTTGCCGTTTTATATGATTTTGCTCGAGTTCTTTTTGAGAAAACAAAGTTTTACGGTTTCTATCGTAAAACTCGAACGAGAGGACGGATCGAGACGAAACGGGAGACATTTCGACCGTGATTCGGAATATGATCGTGTCGAAGTACGTATGCCTTGAATCAAGAATGTGGGAGATAGAGGCTCAGGATGGTCGGTTCGACATACGGCGAGCCGAACCAGACTGGTTCAGCTCTCCGTTCGGCGAGCTGCCCGAGAAGCTTTTAGCTCGCCGAACGGCGAGCTAAGCCAGCTGGCGCAGGTCGCCGTTCGGCGAGCTATTCATGTCGGGACTAGCTCTCTTTTTACGGCGGTTTTGGTTTTTTGCGGTTTTGTGCTTAACTCGGTCGATCGTGTAATCGACGTTCGTTTCGTTCTTCCGAGATAACGATTTCCGAGTTTTTCCGCGGATTTCCTTTGTCAGGAAATTTATTTTGGATTTATAAAACGATTTATCGAGTTTTATAAAACGATTTCTCGAGTTTTATAAAACGATTTCTCTAGTTTTTATAAAACGACTTCTCGAATTTTATAAAACGACTTATCGAGTTTTATAAAATGACTTCTCGAGTTTTATAAGACGCTTGGTTTAGCTGTACGTTTGGCAAGCTGAGCCAGCTGGGTTTAGCTCTACGTTCAGCGAGCTAAGACGCTTGGTTTAGCTCTACTTTCGTCGAGCTAAGACGCTTGGCGCGGGTGATCTCGATTCGTCGAGTTGACTTGTTTTCGTTATAGAATCTCAACGGAAAGTCCGATTGAGACGAAACGAAAAGCTGTACGATTGAGATTGAAATAGGATCAGGCTTAGGATCCTGAAAATTGTGTCGAACTCGCCATTGAGCGAGCTGGTCAAACCTTCACACGTTGAGATTTCTTCGATTTGGTTGCGGGATTTGATTGGTTTTATCATTGCCCTTTTGTTTAGACGAAGAAATCACGAGCTCATTTCGTGCTCTCTCCGTGGTGAAGAGTCGCGATTAAGTTCTCAATTTTATTAATTACTACAGCGTTTGCGTGAGCGTTGGCTATAGGAGCAGTCGCTGCTAGAGTTGTTTTACCAGCGTTTTTGGGAGTTGCGACTTTGTCTTTCATATATTCAGACATCGTTTTGATCAAGCGTTTTGCGGCTATGAGTAAGAGTAATCCGACCCCCCCCCTCCTTCTAGCGCCAAACTGTGGGAAACGAAATTCACCTACTGTCAATTTCCGTTAAATAAGGAAATTTAGGAAAACCCTAATTTTCCAGAGGAACCGGATCTCTGCGAAAGCCAACGACAAATAACCAAATAAATGCGGAAAAATATGAAAAAACGTAATAAAACGAATTTATAGATAAAAATGATCTTATTTACGATTAACGTAAGAGCGTTGCGATCATTACAGGGAATTATAAAGGCTTCGGCCGAAAGGGCCACCAGCGAGTTACCAACATAAAACCCTAAATCTAGTCGAGTCGCAGCTGGATAACGAAAGACGGAAAAAGATAAGAAAAAGGGTTTGATTGATTTCGGACTGAACCTTATGAAAGGCTGCCTACGTACCCCTTTCGAGGATCAAGTAGAACGTAGTTCAGTTGATAGAGCTGGACCAGAGATCAAAATGTCTGGGCGAGTTCGTCTAATAATTGAGAGCCAGTCATAGAAACCAAACTTATCGAGAAAAAAGCCGAAGTTTCTAAGTGCGGAAAATTCTTAGTCTAGAAAAGTTGTAAAAGTCCCAGATGAGAGCTCTGAAAATTCGTCCCCCGCTTCTGCCCTATGCCTCTTGCTTATATACTCCCTTCCTAGGCGGTTTAGTCTTTCCATTTCTTCCAGATTCGAGTTTATCGGGAATCTTCCATTTATCTCTATCTTTCCTTTTTTTCCTGCGGAAATCTTCTATTTATCCTCAAACTTGACATTTATCTTCAAGTTTGACATTTATCTTCTTTCTGCGAGTAAATCACCAAAACGTCGTCGTATCTTTGGGTTGGACTTTGTTTAAAGTCGCGAGTGGCTTTTATCGCGTTTTAGGACTTTTCGAGCCGTTTAGCGATAAATCCGTTTTACGACTTTAGACGAGATCGTTTCCTGATACGATTCCGTTTTTAGATAAGTTTCTCGAGTTATTCGTAAAGCTAAGCAATGTTGGATGTTTCGATTAATCTTTGCCATTTTCTATGATTTACTCGGGGTTTTATTAAAAATGCGTTTTGTACGATTTTTACGAAAATTCTCGAATAAATCGTATAGTTTAGGCAATGTTCGGTGTTTCGTTTAACCGTTGCCGTTTTATACGATTTCCTCGAGTTCTTTTCGAGAAAACAAAGTTTTACAGTTTTTATCGTAAAACTCAAACGATAGGACGGATCGAGACAAAACGGGAGACATTTCGACCGTGATTTGGAATATGATCGTGTCGAAGGACGTATGCCTTGAATCAAGAATGTGGGAGATCGAGGCTCAGGATGGTCGGTTCGACGTACGGCGAGCTGCCTGGAAAGCTTCTAGCTCGCCGAACGGCGAGCTAGTCGTGTCGGGACTAGCTCGCGTTTTACGGCGGTTTTGGTTTTTTGCGGTAATTGACGTTCGTTTCGTTCTTCCTAGATAACGATTTCCGTGTTTTTCCGCGGATTTCTTTGTTCAGAATTTTCTTTTGGATTTATAAAACGATTTCTCGAGTTTTGTAAAATGATTTCTTGAGTTTTATAAAACTATTTCTCGAGTTTTATAAAACGACTTCTCGAATTTTATTAAACGACTTATCGAGTTTTATGAAATGACTTCTCGAGTTTTATAAAACGACTTCTCTTTATAAAACGACTTATCAAGTTTTATAAAACGACTTATCGAGTTTTATAAAACGACTTCTCGAGTTTTATTAAACGACTTCTCGAGTTTTTATAAAACGACTTATCGAGTTTTATAAAACGACTTATCTAGTTTTATAAAACGACTTCTCGAGTTTTATAAAACAACTTATTGAGTTTTATCAAACGTATTTTTATTTTTACGGAAACTTTTAGCCATTGATTCCATCGTGACCGATTTTGACACCAACAATTAGCCCCCTTAGCTTGCTAGTGGTTTGCCAGTTTTAGGTGAGTTAGGCGGATTTAATGGTTGGAAAGATCCATTGAAGGTGATCTTTCCACTCTCCAGGGAGCGGAAATCGTTTAGGATTAGTGCTGCGCCTTGTGAAGGCTGCCTACGTACCCTATTGAAGGGATCAAGCCTTTCGTAGTTCGTTTTGGAGTTAAGTTTCTATGACCTGTTTCCTAGCAAGACCTTTACGGTATGGTTATGTGTATTGGAACTTTTCCGGCCTTGAGACTAGCCTCATGGGCTGTTTGCTATGGCCGAGTGTGGCCGTTATAGGTTTCGGACTGGTCATGTCCGGCTCTGAGTCCCTGCCGCTTTTGTGGCTTTATTATAAATCAGTTTGCCTTTTTAAGAGCGTGTTTTTATTCGTATGAATGTAGAGGGAAGAATATGAGTTGATATTGAGGGAGGTCAGCGAGTTGTCGTCTCGCATTCCTTTTCCTTTGTGGATCGCCTTATTCGTTTGCTCGTTTTTGGATGTTTAGTAAATTAAGGTAGCATTTAGCTATAGACGAAGAGACATGCGTTTAGGATCTCGATTCATTCCTTGAGACGTTAGAGACCCGTGTGCTGGGTTTAGGGTAAGACCTAGGTTCACTTTCGGATTGAGGCTATGCGATAATGAGTCGGCTTTCATTTTGCATGTTGCAATCTTAACCTGATTCCATACCGATTTAGAATCTGCGATAGGTTCTCGGCTTATACGATTCGTCTGTTTGGAACCAAGCATCTCACCGGGAACAATTTTTGAGTTGCCCGGAAGTGCTGACCAAAAGTTTGGATTTCTTTTATAGCGCTATTACTCTTGTGTTGGGTGTTCGAGAGCTATCTCTGCGAGATAACTTAAGTTTGTTTAGGACTGTTGCGAGTTTGTTGTGATCAGCAACAAACTTTTAGGTGATAGATGTTAGCGTTGTTTGGGCCTTCGCGAATGATACGTATGTTAAGAAGTTTTGTAGGTTTTATAGTCGCGGATGGACTGTTGGGTCTTCCACGAAAGTGATTTTATCGAGGAAGGTATTTGTGCTGAAAAACTATTCTTCAGGCGTCTGCGACGTCTCGCACTGCCGAAGATTGTTTTTTATTTCGTGTGCCGCGTTTCGTGTTCGAAACATTTGCAGGCTCGAAGATGTTTCGTGGTGTTTCGAGGGTTTTGTCTTAACCCTTCTTTGCAGGAACACTTTGGTTTGTTTGCGGATATTCGCAACCAAAACTCACGTTCCTGCTTGGATGTTAAGTAGTTTTATGATTCGTGCTAGAGCAATTAGGACCGAGAGGTCGCGTAAGTTGTTTCCCCGAAACGAAGCGTTTTTCATTACGGTGCTTTTTGAAGTGTTGACCTTCCGATATTCGTACGGCTTGAGGAGCTCTGTTACGAGCGTTTTCTTACACGTCGGATTTTGTAGGCAACTTGCTTCGGAAATAGAGTGAATCGTGAGAATGCAGAACTTAGCTGATTTTCGACAAGTTTGCATTTTCCGTTGAATGTATTGGCTTGGCGTGAAGGTTGTATTCAGCCGCACATCCAAGGTCGTATTTGGTAGAGGATTAGACTACGACACTTTCGTGCTATCGATAAGGTCGAGTCGGTTTGTAAACTTGGGATTGAAGTGAAGCGTGATCGGACAAGGGCCAAGTAGTGTTTGTCGAGCTTAATATGCCAAGTATGCCCGTGGTTGTAGAAAATGTTTTTTCGTCTTAGGTTCGATTTATACGACGAAAGTTTCGTATAATCTTTCCTTTGTTGTATAGAAGTTTTTTTTTTTTTTACCCGAGGGGGACAGAGCCCAAGAAGCTCGATGCAGAGTCCGTGCGGAATTGTTTATTGGGTAGTTTCTCGAATGTAATCGAGAGGAATGAGAGCGTAAGCTTGTGAACCGCAGAATGAGATCTTTCAGATCGTGGTGCGAGGAAACAAAGTTTAGATTGGTCGTTCAGTGCCGGATCGTATAGGTTGGTTTTCGCTATATGGAAAATACTTTTCTCAAAACCTGTTACGTTTTCTTTTGAAGGTTACTTCGTTATGACATGATCCTGACTGTACGAAGGATTTTTCGCATAAGTAACGGGCGATGAATTTAGTAAATCGACATGACGCGTTTCCGCAGATTTTCGAGAAACCTTTTCACTTAGTTTTTTTTTTATTCTTCAGTGATAGTTTTTTGGAGTCACTCACGGATTTTTTCCAGAAGTTATTTCACCGAGATCTAGTCGTACAATGTTTTAGCAGGTTTCTCGAATGGAACGAATCACATGACCAGCAATAGGATCAGTTGGCGAGAAAGTCGAAGAGAAGGGAGGACGTGATCTCTATTGCTGTTTTGTGTTCTCGATTTTTCTTTTTGCCGCAAATGTTCTTGGTATTATTCCGTGACTCACTTGGTTCGACGGAAAATGAGAGCAATGCTTTGACGCCTAAAGATTTCTCGTATAATGTTTCGATTCTTATACTAAACTTGTTTTACCAAGGTGGAGAAGATCTTTATGACTTCGGGAAATCATCGAGTTTCATTCTGAAGTTTCGCAGAGATTTTCTAATCGCATGATTGCGACGAGAGATGCTATATAGTCCTCGAGATTATTTCCAAGACGGTTTAGATCAGTCTTTAGCGTTTAGACAGTTCCAAGATTGTCATTTGCTTTTGGGATGATTTTGACGAGGCGTCGCGTTGTCCGAATATTTTTCCGTTTATTTTTGCGAGAGTTTGCTTCACAGAAAGTGTTTTCTCGATGCGAGGCAAAAATGTTCGACGAAAGAAAAAAGATGAGTTTCCTTTGAAGGACTGGGATGATCGGCAGTCCGGGTCGATTAAACACCATGGTGGATTGGTGATGACTTGGAGTATGTCCGATTTACAAAAATTTCTAGGAGCGAGTCGGTTTTAAAAAAACGTCAGCGTCTCTAGCTCCTTCTTTCTTTTAGGAAATGAGATGAGTACGCTCACATGCATGGCGATCGTTTCTCGGTTGTACGAGAGATTGGATCGGTTTGCGAATTATGCCTGAACAGTTAGAGAACAACAGATCGAGATAGACAAAAATTGCTTATGACTTAGCATTTTAGACTATCCTGCTAAATTCTAAGTTCCCTAGGTTTTACGGCAGTTTACAAGTCGTTTTCATTCCTTTCCTATGAGAAATTAGAAGTCTAATAAAAATTTCAAATCGGGCATACCTTAGTTTCATTGACGATTTGAGATTGTCTATTCTTCGTTCTTCGTATTTTGACTTATTCTCGTACAAATCGGTTTTGATGAAATACCGACCAGAGTTTCGGAGTGAAGAAAGGATTTCGACATCCGAGTTTTTGTTCTCATTTCCTCGTACTGCTGGTTTTACTTAACTAACTAGGTGGGCTTCGTATATTGTTTGAAAAATCCATCAATCGTTTATGATTAGATTTTTTGGACTTAACGTCGCAGAGTTTCGTAAAACCAGATTACGTTCAGAGAGTTCAAATCTCTCGTATAGTTTAAGCAACTTTGGTGTTAAGTCGACCGTTGGTTTTTAGACGATTGATTTGAACTTATACGATAAAATAAGTCTTTGCGGTTTTTATCATAAAATCTTAATGGAAACTCCGACTGAGACGAAACAGAAATCAGCGCGAGCGAGACTCGAGAGAGAAACTCGAGGATTGGTTCAGCTCGCCATTGGGCGAGATGGATGAGCCCTCTCAGCTCGTCACACGGTGAGCTGGTGCGGACAGTCTCGTTTCGTCGAGTTGACTTGTTTTCGTCGTAGAGTCTAAACGGAAAGTCCGATTGAAACGAAACGAAAAGCTGTACGATTGAGACTGGAGAGAGAAGCTCGAAGAGTGGTTCAGGTCGCCATAAGGCGAGCTGAATGATTCCTCTCAGCTCGCCATAAGGCGATCTGAATGAGTCCTCTCAGCTCGCCATAAGGCGAGCTGAATGAGTCCTCTCAGCTCGCCATAAGGCGAGCTGAATGAGTCCTCTCAGCTCGCCATACGGCGAGCTGGTGCGGACAGTCTCGATTCATCGAGTTGACTTGTTTTCGTAGTAAAATCTCAACGGAAAGTCCGATTGAGACGAAACGAAAAGCTGTACGAACGAGACTAGAGAGAGAATCTTGAGGAGTGGTTCAGGTCTCCATAGGGCGAGCTGAATGAGTCCTCTCAGCTCGAGATACGACGAGCTGGTGCGGACAGTCTCGATTCTTCGAGTTGACTTGTTTTTGTCGTAAAATCTCAACGGAAAGTACGATTGAGACGAAACGAAAAGCTCTACGATCAAGACTGGAGAGAGAAGCTCGAGGAGTGGTTCAGGTCGCCATAAGGAAAACTGAATGAGTCCTCTTAGCTCGCCATATGGTGAGCTGGTGCGGACAGTCTCGATTTGTCGAGTTGACTTGTTTCCGTCATAAAATATCAACGGAAAGTCCGATTGAGACGAAACGAAAAGCTGTACGATCGAGACTGGAGAGAGAAGCTTGAGGAGTAGTTCAGATCATCATAGGGCGAGCTGAATGAGTCTCCTCTAAGCTCGCCATATGGCGAGCTGGTGCGGATAGTCTCGAATCGTCGAGTTGACTTGTTTTCGTCGTAAAATCTCAACGGAAAGTCCGATTGAGACGTAACGAAAAGCTGTACGATTGATACTGGAGAGAGAAGCTCGAGGAGTGGTTCAGGTCGCCGTAAGGATAATTGAACTGCTTGGTTTAGCTCGCCATACGGCGAACTGAACTGCTTGGTTCAGATCGCCGTACGGCGAGCTGATGAGTCCTCTCAGCTCGTCTATGGCGAGCTGGTGCGGACAGTCTCGATTCGTCGTGTTGACTTGTTTTCGTCGTAGAATCTCAACGGAAAGTCCGATTGAGACAAAATGAAAAGCTGTACGATCGAGACTGGAGTATGATCATAGTTCGGATCCTAAGAGTCGTGTCTGTGGGAACCGAAATTCACACTGTCGATTTTCCGTCAAATATGGAAACTTTGAGAAAAAACCTAATTTTCCCGAGTTCCTGGATCTCTGCAGAAATCACTAAAACAATCGAAATCAACAGAATATGGATGAATAACGAAGAACAGAGAGTAAGGAATTTGTATGAAAGCTTTTATTAAGTAAGAAATCGACAACTGTTACAAAAGAGAATTGAAGAACTTAGACGTCGAAACGTTCTAAGGATCTGGATTGCTAGTTTAAACGCTAAGTCCTAGATTCCTATGCTAACAGCCGCCTTTTTAGGTCTGATTTTCGTCCCCCTGCTCCTCCCCCATGCCTCTGGCTTATATACTCCTCTCCTAGGCGGTTCAGTCTTTCCATTTTGCCCGAATTTGAGTTTATCGGGAATTTTCCATTTCTCTTGATCCTTTCTTTTTCTCCTGTGGAAATCTTCTATTTATCTTAAAACTTGCCTTTTGTCTTCAAACTTGACATTTATCTTCCTTCTGCGAGTAAACCATCAAAACGTTTTCGTATCTTCGGGTTTGATTTCGTTAATATCGCGGATGGGTTTTTATCGTGTTTTAGGACCTTTCGGGCCGTTTTACGATAAAGTTCGTTTTACGACTTCATACGAGACCGTTTCCTGATCCGATGCCGTTTTTACGATTTTCTCGACGTTCTTCATAAAAAACGCGTTTTTTATGATTTTAACGAAAAATATCGAATAAACAGTATAGTTTACGCAATGTTCGGTGTTTCGTTTAACCGTTGCCGTTTTATACGATTTCCTCGAGTTCTTTCCAAGAAAACAAAGTTTTACGGTTTTTACCGTAAAACTCGTATGATATGTCGGATTGAGACGAAACGGGAGACATTTTGAACATGGTCCAGAGCACGACCGTGTCGAAGGTCGTAAGCACTGAATCGGGGATGTGGGAGATCAAGGCTCGGGATGGTCGATTCAACGTACGGCGAACCGAGCCGGTGGACTGTCCGGGAAGTTTCTAGTTCGCCCAACGGCGAACTAGGCCGGTTGTGGGAACCGAAATCCACCTACTGTCAATAAATCGTAAAAAAGGACACTTCGGGAAAACCCTAAGGTTCCAGAGGAACCGGCTATCTATAGAACCGCACAACGAAGATTAAGAAAACGATAAACTTAGAATTCAAAAAAGAATGAACGAAATTGAGAGCAAAGAGGTTCTTATTCCGAATCTGCGTAGAACTGGTACAAAAAGAGTAGCCGAAAAGCTTAAGAACGAAAAACCCTAATTGAGACGCAACTCGCTAACAGAAAACGAAAATATTCCTAAATGCTAGTTTTGGTGGTGAGAGCTCTGAAAATCGTGTCCCTTGCTTCTGCCCTAGACCTCTTACTTATATACTCCTCGCCATGGCCATTCGGTCTTTCCATTTTGCCCAGATTTGAGTATATCGGGAATCTTCCATTTTTCTCTATCCTTCCTTTTCTTTCGCGGAAATCTTCTATTTTTCTTCAAACCTGCCTTTTATCTTCAAGCTTGACATTTATTTTCCTCCTGCGAGTAAACCGTCAAAACGTTATCGTATCTTCGGGTTAGATTCCGTTAAGATCGCGAGATGGGCTTTTATCGCGTTTTAGGACCTTCCAGGCCGTTCCGCGATAAATCAGTTTTCCGACTATGTACGGGATCGTTTCCTGACTTGATGCCGTTTTTAGTAAATTCCTCGAGTTAATCGTAAGGTTTTACGATTTACTCGACGTTTTTATTAAAACGCGTTTTTTACGATTTACTCGACGTTTTTATTAAAAAACGCGTTTCTTACGATTTTAACGAAAAATCTCGAATAAATCGTATAGTTTAGGCAATGTTCGGTGTTTCCTTTAACCGTTGCCGTTTTATACGATTTCCTCGAGTTCTTTGTCGAGAAAAAGAAGTTTTACGATTTTTATCGTAAAACTCGAACGATAGGTCGGATCGAGATGGAACAGGAGACATTTCGGCCGTGGTTCAGAATGCGACCATGTCGAAAGACGTAAGTTTCGAATCGGGGATGCGGGAGATCGAGGCTCGGGACGTCCGGGAAGTCTCTAGTTCGTCCAACGGCGAACTAAGCCGGCTGGCTTAGTTCGCCGGTGGGCGAACTAGTCGGGACGAGACTAGTTCGCCCAACGCGAACTAAGCCGGTCATGGCTTAGTTCGCCGTTGGATAAACTAACCGGAACGAAGCCGTTGGGTGAACTAGTCGGAACGAAACTAGGAGACCCTTGACTAGTTCGCCCACCGGCGAACGAAGCCAGCCGGCTTAGTTCGCCGTTGGACAAACTAGAGACTTCCTGGACGTCCCGAGCCTCAATCTCCCGCATCCCCGATTCGAAACTTACGTCTTTCGTCACGGTTGCATTCTGAACCACGGCCGAAATATCTCCCGTTCCATCTCGCACTACAAGAAATAAGGGTTTTAATAGCACCCGAAAATCGCTATCGTACGATACCATAGCGTTGTAGAAAGCGCTCCAACATCGCCCGCGATAATAGGTCGGCTCCATTAGATAGCGGTTTTTGTAAACGCGATTGATATAATTTTAGTAATAGCGTTGTTTATTATGCAATTGTAATTTTGTTTTAATAGCGTGTCAAAAATGTTATTATAACATTTTTACTACAGCAGTTTTAAAATTATATTATAGCATATGCTAACTACTATTGTAGTGTTCTATTAATAGCAATATTTGAATTTTTC
>CAKOAT010169488.1:3654-16836 GCA_932364175.1 Eruca vesicaria subsp. sativa
TTGTAAATACTTGAAGATGATGAGGTTGAGAGAGTAAAAATGCCATTTTCGAAAAAAAATTCAAAAAACATATAAATGGCATTTTCGTAAATAAAATGAAGATGTGGGGTGAATAGGACAAAAACAAGATGAGTCAAAAGAAGAGGTTAGTTTTGTGTTTGACTTGGAGTTTTGAGTCAAATTTGCAAAAAGCCCAATATAGTTTGTATAGGATTGTAAAAATGGAAAATTAATCTTAAATATTATAAATAATTATTTTTTTACAAAATTCGTTTTTAGGTTAAGATTTTTAATCAGAAAATTAACTATTTAAATAGAAAAGTCAATTATTCAAAAACATAACAAAAAAATTTGAAATAATTATCCTACAAATCTATTTTTCTTTAGGATTTGAAAAAAATAAAAGAAAAACTACTGTTAAACATTTTTTTAAGATAAGACATTATCTATTCTATAGGATTTTAGAAATTGGAATTTGGTATTCTTTTTAAAATTGTAAAAAATAAAACTAAAATTAAAAACTCTCTAAAAATAAATTTAACAGTTGTTTCAAAATTTGTTTTTTTTTTATCTTAGTATATATATTGTTGTTTCAAATATTAGTTCAAAAATTATTTGATAGTAATTTTCCTTTATTGTGGCATGTATCAAATGAAAATTAGTATTTGATAATTTTTAAGAGAAAAAATAATATTTTATATATGACATTTGCATTAATTTACCTACAACATATAATTCACAAAAGATTTTTAACAAATTGCGTTTTTTCTATTATCTTATTATATATATCTTAATTATAAGATAATTTAACGCATGTCATAATCTTAAGTATATAATTGTCATATGTTACAATCATGTTAATTAACAATTTAAAAAAACCAAACTTTTTATAATAAGATTCATAAGTAAACGAACTGATTGATGGATTGCGCCTTGTTATAGAATTCAAATCTCTATTCTTCTTCTGTCTTCGGCATTAGTGCAGACATGTGTTCAAATTGGAGTAGCCGTGGTGTTGTAAGAGTGGGTTATGCTAAAATTGTATAGGTGTGGAGAAGTTTTTTTTTTATTATAACTTCACAAAACTTCTGACTATCATAGTTAGTTGAAGTAACACAATATTGATTTCAACAAATTGGAGCCCCCGTGGTGGTGTAAGAGTGGGTTATGCCAAAATGGTATAGGTGTGGAAAAGTTTCATTGATTATAACTTCACAAAACTTCTGACTATCATAGTTTGTTGAGGTAACACAATATTGGTTTCAACAAAGCATATGAAAAATCAGATATTCCGCTTTGCCATCAATGTACCAGGACGAATTTACCCTAACAATAATCCATTATTTAGGATTTTATAAAAAGGATTATTATAAATAATTATTTTCAATTACTATTCATTTATAACTATTATTTTTACAATTCATTTTTATCAGATATTCATCAAAATCTTTTTTAAGAAAAAAAAATATAAAATATTATTATTATAATTCTCTTTTTTTTTTTAAAAAAAATTATAAAGGAAAACTACGTTCAAAGAATTTATTTTAGATAATTATATATTTATAAATAATTTTGTATTATATGTCAGATTCTTAAATTTTGCATTTTTTTATGTGTTAACTAGGGTCCGCCCGCCCTATGGGCGGGATTTTATTTACAGATAAGGTATGTTTTGAATTTTGTAATATCTCTGCTTTGTATTATATGTATTTATTGGAATTTTTTTTATTATATTTTTATTTTGTAATTTTAAAAATTTTGGATAGGTGGGATTATATGTTTTTCATAACTTGTTTTGGTTTGTTTAAAAATTTATCGGATATATAAATTTTGTATTTTTAACTTATCTGGTTATTAATCCAGTAGTGGTTGTCAATTATTTGTATATCTCTACATTGGAACTTTATTCGTCGTCTGACATGGCATGTGTAAATCGTATATATTGTGATCGTTCATGTGTTTTCTTTCTGTGTATGATTTTTTTTTTGGTTTGATGGTTGTTTTTTGCTTGTTTATTGCGTAGATAATCATTTGTTGTATGCCGAGATGTTTAACTAATTTTAGCTCAGGTTATATTTTTGGAGCCAATATGCGTTTGTTATGAATTTTGTTGAATTATTAATGTCTGATGTTTAGGAAGTTGTTTATTTGTAATTAAATATGTTTATGGTAAAGTTAATTATGTTTACTTATCTTTGTGTTTTTGGCATGTGGTTTGTTGACGTTATTAGTTTATCTTGATATTGTTACTTGCATTCGGTAGTAGTGGTGTTAAGAGCATCTCCAACCCCATTCCATAATGTACTGCAAAATGGAATGGGAAATGGAGTGATGAAGAAACAAAAAAGTGATTATTCCAAATATGGAGTAATGAGAATTTTTTTCTTCATTACTCCATTCTCCACTCTATTTTTTGCAATAAAATATGGAGTGGAGTTGTAGATGCTCTAAAATACTCTTCTTTCTTCAAATCGTTTGGTTGTATAATCAAACATTACTGGATGTTTGCTCCCCTTTGGGCCTTTGATTCTCCTCTATATTTATTTTAGGTGGGCTTGACATTTTATGGCCCATTGTATTTGATTAATAAAATCAATTGGAGCAAATATTAAACAGAAAAAGTAAACATGTAGGTGAGGTTGATAGCATTGGGCTATAATTTTTAGCACTACTGATATATAGATTATTATTCTTTGCTACTGATATAGAGATTGTTTTGGTATTTGAATTTTAGATTTTAGAAATTGGTTTTAGATAGTTACATTATTTAAAAATGTGCTAAAATATCTAATTTGTTTTGTAATATTATTTAATTAAAATTGTACTACAATGTAGTGATTATATTATGCACTGGAAATATTTTTTGCTGATAAAAATGCATTATTTAATTATAGAGATTAGTTTCCTGATTTTTTTTATTTATAAATATTTGGCTTTTATTTATCTTATTTGGTATTTATCTTTTAATTTTTGTTAATATAATTATATGTAACAGTCATAATACAAATATTTCCAGTGTATTAGCTGATAACAACTGGTAAGGATTGTGTCAGATTTAATAAGTGTCATTGATTAAAGTTTAATTTAATGGTGGAGAATCAATCTCAACCTCTCTATTTTGTCTATTTTGTGTGCACCGAGAAAGAGATCCAGAAACTTGTTTTCTTCATTTTTTTCAGATTCAGATCACTTTGATCTCATCACACGATTCTTTTTTCTTCTTCCTATTCTCTACAGTTCTTCTTTGTCTAGTGATTTGTTTATTTTTTTCTCTGTTTTATTAAATGAATCTTGTCTTCTTTTTATCTCATTTTCTTCTTTGTCTCTGCTGAAGCTCGCTGTGTGCCGCACTTGTCATCACCACTCTAGCTCATCACCTCTCTGTAATCTTCTTATATGTATTTTCAAATAATTCTTTTCAGTTTTGGAGATTTTTGTTCGTTTGTCTATACTCATGTTTGTTTGTTTTTTCCAATTTTAAAATTAAAGATCTAAAGGTGTGGAGGAAGAAGAAGAGCTCGACGGTGGTGGGATTTCAGAGAGGCAGAGCAGGAAGGTGGATGCCACGACGGCCACGTGTGAAAAACCTTAAAAATGGGTCAAAGCGAGCTAGAGTTTATGGAGATCGGGATGTCCACGAAAAAATCCCATATAAAACGACGCCACCTAAATATAACAAAGTAACAACTTTAATGACACACTGCGTTTTAAGATGGTGGACAGGTGTCATTCACAGGATGAACAAATTGATGACGTGGCGGAGCAGTAAGGAAGCAAAGTCTTCTTTATATAGATAGATAGATATCATGTAGGCTCTCTCTCTTCTGTCCTAGTGAGAGAATTTTCTCTCATTCCATCTTATCAAACTTATATAATTCAGAGGGGGAGATATCAAGCTGTGTTTTTTGTTTGTAATATAGTTCGATCGTTTGCTTCCGCTTGCGGCTTTTACTTCGCGATGGCGATTCTGTTTTTCGGTTTAGCCCAGTTTTGTAGTGTTTTGTTTTTCAAATCAAACTGAAGCTGTTCATCAAAGTCTTTGTTTGATATCTGGTTTGATTTGAATAAATAAAGTTCCAATATTTTCTGGTTGGAGTGTTTTAAAAGCTTCTACTCTCTTCTCTTATTTATCTATTCCATCTGTTTTCTGAGAACTGAATTTCATCTGCTGGTTATCCTTGATCTCTATACTCTGAAGAAATCATTCTTCGCTAAAGTTTATGTGCGAAGTGTTCTTATGAGATAAAGATTCAAGCTTTGCATGTTTGTTTCCATGATTTGTTTCAGTCTAAGCAGAGTTAGAGCTTGCTTATAGCAGGTGTTTTAACGATGACTGATTATATATCAATCGGAGCTTCTTGAAGAATTAGCATCTGACATGGAGGACGAATATCCTAAGAAGCAGAGGCTATTAAGAGAGGGAAGCAAGCAAATGGAATCAAAAACTGTGTTGATTGTCCGATATTGGAAGCGGCGTGCCACCAGAGTAGGTGACTGCTCCGGCAATGCTCAATCAGCGAGGAAGCATGGCCCCTGTTTCAACACATGTTACCCACCTTAAGCTAGAACGTAGTGTTGGATCAATTAATTAAGCCATTTGGGCTTTATATCTAATTAGAAAACTGTGAAAAGAAATAGCCCATTTAAATGGCCTGATTGTATAAATGAAACGAAGAAGAGGTTTCTTCCACATCGGCTATGTTGTGAAAATCTGAGCTGTATATATATGACTATGAGTTATCATTGTTCAAACGGCTTGGAAAGAGAGAAAAGCTTCCACGCGCCGCCGTCCGGTTGGCTCGGCTCGGGCGTGGGTTTGGTCTTGGGTGACGGGCCCGACAAAAAGTTATTTATTTTGAGCCAATTAAACCCAACGCCTTGCCATTTAAACTTTAAAATAAACAGCATACAATTTTATTTAAAACGAAAAGTAGTTGGTTTAACAAATAAAAAAATGTCACGCTGTTTATTGCTCGCCAGATATTTTAAAAAACTGAAAGAGAGAGCGAGTCTTGGGGGATAAGTTTTCGTAACTTAAACTTCCCGAGATCTTTGCCAAATCCCCACTAACGAGCACACATTACGGGAAGTTGCTCCTCGTCTTCTCTTTAATATCGTCTCTCCCCTTTCTTCATTCTTATCGTTTTTTTACACAGAAAAAATCCAGCAATCTCTTAGCGTAAGTTTTCAGAGAGTGTTTGTAGAATTTTAGTTCGTTAGGTCGTTTCACAAGTGAAGCGTGATCTGTCTGCCATGGTTGTATCCTGAGACTCAATATTCGTACAGTTTTGTCTCACTACGGAGCGAATATTAAGAGTTAAGGAAAGAGATTTATCTCGCCTCCATGTCTTATATAATCGTTTGTTTCCTGAACTCCGTCTTTCTTATATCGTTTAAGTCAATCCGGTTTTCCGGCTTCTACAATCTTAATTCTTAATCTCTCTTTGTCTAATGCTCTAATCGGGTTGAAAAAAGAGATGTATAGAAACGGGTTCTGGAACCTTGTTCGCGATTTTCTCTATAGCACTTCCGCGAAACGTTTTACGTTTATTACCTGTCTACTATACGTGTTTGCGATTTAGTTTTACCATTTCAGCGAAACGTTTCTTACTTATCTCAAAATGATTTGCGGTTTGCTTATAGCATCATCCGTGAAACGTTTTAGATACTTTTTTCTTTCAAAATGTTTATATATGAATCGTTTTCACAAACGCTTTCTTAACAGAGTTTGTGAAACATTCGAAGTCTACACTAAACGATTTCTGCGAACGCTTATAAGCAAGTTTGCAAAACGTTTTTCCAGACTTGTATCGATATGATTTGGTTCAAATTACCAAAAATGAAAATCGATTTTACACTATTATTTTGCTTAAAAATAATATGTTGTTAGTTGAATGATTGTATGGAGTACTGATCCGTTTTCATATTTCTTTACAGAAAAAAAAATGACGAACGATGACAACACCCCCATTGACCTCACCACTCAGACTCCACTCAACGCGACAGCACCTGGTGCAACCGGTGTGAGTGCAACCGGTGTGACGAACACTGGATCAACTGATGCAACCCTTCCAGTGGGTGTTGTTCCTGATGAGACCACACGCCGTAGCCTGTTCGGTGCTGGTATTTATCAAACGGGTCGAACTCAAGGATCCACAAGTGTTCCGGCTGCAGTTGCGAGTCCTCCGGTTATTCTTGGTGTCATCTCTCAGATTATGATGCCAGACAAATTTGATGGCAAAGGCTTCAAAACGTGGTAGAAGAAGATGATGTTCTTCCTCAGTTTGTGCAAGTTGGACAAATTCATCGAGGAAGATAAGCCCACTATCCCTCACGGGAATGACGATATGCACGCCTTCTCAAGTGGTTAAAGTTGGGTGCATTCAGATTTCATCTGCAAAGTCTACATTTTGGGTCGTCTCATTGACCCATTGTACCAAGTCTACTGTGAGATTCCAACGGCTAAAGAGCTTTGGAAATCGCTGGACAAGAAGTATAGAGGTGAAGACGCTGGCTGCCAGAAGTATGTAGTTGCGAAATTCCATGACTTCAAAATGGTGGATTCAAAACCCATCATGGATCAGGTGGAAGCGTATCAGCTCATTTTCTATGAAGTTGCTGCTGAGGGAATACCCATATGTGAGACATTTGTAACCCTCAGCCTCATCCAAAAGCTTCCTCCAAGCTATGCTGAATTCAAGAACTACCTGAAGCACAAAAAGGAAGAAGATGGGACTTGAGGATCTCCTTCATAGGCTTCAGATGGAAGCCGGAAACCGAAAGAATGACAAGCTCAAATCTAAAGAGCACAATGTTTATGTGGCTGAAACGAAAGGTAAAGGAAATGCAATTGCTAACTCCTCTGCCATGCCTTCCAAGACAGCTGAAAACTTGAAGGTTTCTGGACCAAACTTCAAGAAGAAAGGAAAAGGCATTGAAAACAATGAGAATGTGGAGAAATTCAAGGGAAAGTGCCACTACTGTCACAAAAATGGTCACAAGACTGTTGAGTGTCGCAGCAAGATCAGAGATGAGAAGGCTCAGACAAATCTCACTGAAGAAGATCTCGTTGCAGTGGTCACTGAGGTCAACATGGTTGAGAGCAACAACCCTAAGGAATGGTGGTATGACACATGTGCAACCACCCACATTTGCACTGATAGGGCGATGTTCAGCACCTATCAGAAAAGCAAGAATCAGAAGAAGCTGTTCATGGGAAACAAAGCAGTCTCCAAGATTGAAGGCCACGGCAAGGTGGTTCTGAAGATGACATCTGGATGTGAAGTCACTCTGCAGAATGTGAAGCATGTCCCAGACATGAGGAAGAACCTGGTTTCGGGAACCTTGCTAAGCAAGTATGGATTCACCACATCTCTTGAGGCGGACAAGCTCGTGATTAGGAAGAATGAGATGTATTTGGGAAATGGGTATGTTAAGGATAGACTGGTCAAAATGAATGTAATGACAGTCATCCAAAACTTGTAGCTCCAAAAGTTTCAATGAATAAGAAAGAGCCAATTGCTTGTTTGGTTGAGTCTTTTAATATTTGGCATGAAAGATTAGGCCATGTGAACTACAAATCGATACAAAGATTAATGAATCTAAATCTAGTCCCAAAATCTAAAACAAGTAAACAAAAATGTGAAGTATGCGTACAGGCTAAACTCACAAAACACCCTCACCTCATGTTGAAAGAACTAACAAACATCTAGACTTAATTCACACCGATTTATGTGATTTAAAATATATACAAACTAGAGGTGGGAAAAAGTACTTTGTGACCTTCATAGATGACTGAAAGAAATATTGTTATGTATACTTATTACATAGCAAAGATGAAACCTTAGAAAAATTCTTGAATTTAAACTCGAGGTAGAAAATCAGCTTAAAACAACTATTAAGATAGTTAGAAGCGATAGAGGAGGCGAGTATGATGGGCCATTCAATGAATTCTGTAAAGAACATGGAATAATCCTTCATACTACAGCCCCTTACTCACCAGAATCTAATGGAGTTGCTGAACGCAAAAATCAAACTCTAAAAGAGATGATGAATGCAATGTTGCAGGAATCTGGGTTACCCCAGAACATGTGGGGGGGGGAGGGAAGCGCTGCTTACCACTAATTATATCCTCAACAAAATTCCACACAAATTAACTGGCAAAACTCCATATGAGTTATGGAAAGGTAATTTACCATCATATAAATACCTCAAAGTGTGGGGGGGCTTGGAAAAAGTTGCGGTACCACCACCAAAAAAGGTCACTATTGGACCTAAAACAGTGGATTACATCTTCATCGGATATGTACACAACAGTAGTGCTTATCGATTTCTGGTACATAAATCTGAAATATCAGATATTCATGAAAATACAGTAATGGAATCAAGAAATGCATCTTTTTCAAAAATATTTTCCCATGCAAGGAAAAACAAGGTTCAAAACGAAATCGAGAAGAAAGAGACAACGACAATGTTTCAGAAACTGAGACAAACGTCGAGATTTCTACAAATGATATTTCAAAAAATGAAAAAGATGAACCTAGAAGGAGCAAAAGAGCTCGAAAGGAAAAAACTTTTGGCGAAGATTTCTTAATGGCATTTCTAGTAGAAAATGTTCCAAAAACTTTGGCAGAGACCTTGGCTTCACTAGAAGCTCCGTATTGGAACGAAGCTGTCAGAAATGAATTTGATTCGATCATGCAAAATTATACATGGTACATAACAGATTTACCACCTGGCTGCAAAACATTAGGAAATAAATGGATAATGACGCGAAAATCTGGTGGAAAATACAAAGCTAGGCTTGTAGTTCAAGGATTCCGACAAAAGGAAGGCCATGACTATTTTGATACATATTCTCCAGTAACGAGTATAACATCAATAAGACTGATGATAGCAATCGCAGCCTTAAGAGACCTAGAAATCCATCAAATGGATGTAAAAACCGCTTTTCTAAATGGTGATTTAAAAGAGGAAATTTACATGAAACAACCTAAAGGTTTTGTCATTCCTGGACAGGAAGGCAAAATATGCCGACTAGTAAAGTCACTTTATGGCCTTAAAAAGCTCCTAAACAATGGCACGAAAAATTTGACAGTACAATGATGTCAAATGGTTTCAAAATTAATGAATGTGACAAATGCATATACTACAAAACTACCAAAAATGCGTATGTTTTGCTATGTCTATATGTAGATGATATGCTCATTATTGGAAGCAATAAAGACATTATCAATCAAACAAAAAATATGCTCAAAGGAAAATTTGAGATGAAAGACTTGGGAGTAGCAGATGTAATTCTCGGAGTTAAAGTCACAAGAAATTCAAAAGGAATTACTTTAAACCAAGCTCATTATGCTGAAACAATATTGGAGAGATTTAAAAATTACTCTAATAGCATGGAAAAAACTCCGTTAGATCCCCAAATGCACTTGACGAAGAACTCAGGGGAAGCGGTTTCACAAAACGAGTATGCACGTGTGATTGGAAGTCTCATGTACTTGACCAATTGCACCAGACCAGATCTAGCGCATGCAGTAAACGTACTTAGACGATATATAAGTAATCCAGGTCATACACATTGGAAAGCTATAACGAGAGTACTCAATTACATGCGCTATACCAAAGATTTTGGGCTTCACTATGGTAAAGAACCAACAGTTTTAGAAGGATACAGTGACGCTAACTGGATATCAGATTCTAAAAAATCAAAATCCACAAGTGGGTATGTCTTTACACTAAGAGGAGCAGCAATATCATGGAAATCTACCAAACAAACAGTTCTAGCCAGATCCACCATGGAATCTGAGTTCATAGCCTTAAACAAAGCTGCAAAGAAGCTGAATGGCTTAGAAATTTTTTGGAAGATATTCCTATGTGGGAGAAACCTGTGCCAGCTATACGCATACATTGTGATAGTCAATCTACTATAGCTCGGGCTCAGAATAATCTCTACAATGATAAATCTCATCACATCAGAAGACGACATAAAACCATTAGACAACTTATCTCTACATCAAATCAGCTGACAACCTAGCGGATCCATTTACTAAAGGTTTTCCAGGAGATGTTGTTGCTAAATCAAAAGGAATGGGTTTAAAGCCTATTACAAAAGAAGATGTTTGATTACAACCCTACCCATCATGACTGGAGATCCCAAGACGTAGGTTCAAAGGGAAAACAAAATCTAACCAAAGCACTTGAGACAAAGTAGTCTCTTCCCAGCTCCTAAGATGATAAAAGTGCTACGAAATCTAAGGATAAGCATAAGCTTTTAATGATTCCATAGCTTCTAAAGCGAAGTATTACTTAATACTTTTCATGGTCAATCACCTAGTGAGTGTGAAATGAGGCCGTTTCTAGGAGAATGAATCCTTAACTAGTCTAGTCAGGATTGGAATAAGTATTTTTTAAAGTCTATCAAGTCTGCATATAGTCTGCACATGTTTAGAGTCATTTCTATTCATGTGGGGGATTGTTGGATTAATTAATTAAGCCATTTGGGCTTTATATCTAATTAGAAAACTGTGAAAAGAAATAGCCCATTTAAGTGGCCTGATTGTATAAATGAAACGAAGAAGAGGTTTCTCCCACATCGGTTATGTTGGGAAAAACTGAGCTGTATATATATGACTATTAGTTATCATTGTTATAACGGCTTGGAGAGAGAGAAGAGCTTCCACGCGCGCGCCGCCGCCGTCTGGCCGGCTCGGCTCGGCTTGGCGTGGGCTTGTGCTTGGGATTGGGCTTGGGCTTGGGTGGAGGGCATTTGGCCCGATAAGAAGTTATCTTTTTGGACCAAATTAAGCTCAACGCCTTGCCATTTAAACTTTAAAAAAAAACAGCATACTATTTTATTTAAAACGACAAGTAGTTGGTTTAACAAATAAAAAAACGTCACCCTGTTTATTCCTCGCCAGATATTTAAAAAAACCGAGAGAGAGCGAGTCTTGGGGGATAAATTTCGTAACTTAAAATTCCCGAGATCTTTGCCAAATCCCCACTAACGAGCACACGTTACGGGAAGTTGCTCCTCGTCTTCTCTTTAAATATCATCTCTCCTCTTTCTTCATTCTTATCGTTTTTTTACATAGAAAAATCCAGCAATCTCTCAGCGTAAGTTTTCAGAGAGTGTTCGTAGAATTTTAGTTCATTAGGTTGTTTCACGAGTGAAGCGTGATTTGTTTGCCATGGTTGTATCCTGGGACTCAATATTCGTACCGTTTTGTCTCACTACGGAGCGAATATTAAGAGTTAAGGAAAGAGATTTATCTTGCCTCCATGTCTTATATAATCATTTGTTTCCTTAACTCCGTCTTTCTTATATCGTTTAAGTCGATCCGGTTTTCCGGCTTCAACACGTAGACACATTGATGGACAGATGTTTGCATCTCTTTCATCTCTATCTACATAGTTATGGACTTTCGAGTGGGTTTCAACTAATGAATTGGAATTGGTTTTGATTTCCATTTGTAACCGAATTTTGTCTATGGATTTTATAAATAATGGTTGACAAAAATATGTGTTAAAACTTAAAACATGTTAAATAACTATTTTGAAAATACCAAATTTTATATTGAAAATGTATTCATCTTATTTAGAAAAAAACAAAATTTAATTTTATAAAGGAATAATAGATAATTTATCAAGCAGTCATGTTCCAGCACTTGATCGAATTAAAGTTAGTGTTTGTTGTTGGGAGAAGTGTTTTTTTGGGTCAAGTTGTTCGGAGAAGATATTCTGTAAAATTTGGGGTTAATGAAGCTCTGATTGGATTAGAAGGAGAAAAGAGAAAAGCGATAAGGCGGCACCCTAGTACGACACCCTAGTACGCTGTCATCAGATTTTGCTCGGAAGAGGGGTGGAATCCGGTGATCAATCACCGTGAGAGCCCTCTCCTTCTCTTTTTTTTTGTTATTATGTTGTTTGTCTTTATGTACCCACCTTTTTTTTCTTTCTTTTTTGCAAGTTATCGAGATGCGAGCTACTCTGGATTTCTATAGAATCTATGGCGGATCTACAACGGTAAGGCAGTGTCACGCCGCTGGAGTAGCAGCTCTTTAGGATAGTGATATCACTCAAATGTTTAACCCTTAGGAGTGAATTACTCTCTCAAATAAGAGGTTCAATGGTAGTACTTAGGGATTGAATCCACAAGGAACTAGAGTCACAAAAGATATAATCCTATGTGATTAAGCTTGGTTTATTAGGTTTAAAACCATAAATAAAAGTTGTGAGCAATGGTAAGTTGCTAAGGAGAATGAGTTTGGGTTTTAAAACAATAAAAGAAAGTAGCTAGATTCAAGGTTACTATTCAGAAAATCAGGATTATAAATCTATGGATGTCTTAACGAATTGCTTGCAAATATATGAGAACTTCAATCCTTAGACAAATCTATAGCTGTCGCTAGTTAGACTTGTCCATTGATCTGATTGCCGACAGTATCGATCGATGTTTCTATCGCAATGTCGATCGATATATGTTGCCGTCGATCGATTACTCTATAGGAGTATCGATCGATATAGCATCAGATCGAATTGAAACTGTGTTCACCCGATAATTTCTATTAGACCGCCTATCGCACGTGCCTAATAGAGTCTGAGCTTAGCCAAATGATTTCAGGATAATGACTATTAGATTAGTCACTCCATTATCATACTTCTAGGTAGCTAATCTAGAGTAAGCATTAGGATTCATTTGGATAATGAATATAACAACTCAACACTCCATAGTTGGGGCTAATCCCTCATAACTATTTGAACCCTAAATCTAACAAATGAATCACTCAGACATAGCCAAGTGATTCATAGCAAAAGAATAAGATGAAAAGAAAATACTTTATTGCTAAGTATAGAATAGTAAAAGATTACAAAAACTTAGATTGCTTGCTAAAGCACTTAGGCATAACTATAAATATGAGTACAATTAGGTTAAAAACTCGTCAGGGGCAATCTTGTAATTTGGGGAGAACTTGGGCTTCAAGTCGGCCAAATAAATCTTGCTCATCACGCTTTGTATCTATCGATGGTACATGGTGTACATCGATCGATGGAGTATCTCGACTTCAACTTCTACGGAAGCGTCATCGATCGATTACACAAGGTGTGTATCGATCGATATGTGTCTCTTATTGTCGGATCTTCATAGTCATCTTGGAAAACTCTCCTTTAAACTCCATATGA
>CAKOAT010169488.1:16936-40245 GCA_932364175.1 Eruca vesicaria subsp. sativa
TACAAAATGCTCCTGAACCTGAAAACATACCTAATAGACTCCAAAACATAGATAATTATCATAAAAACATATCAATACCATGACCAAAAACGGGTCAAAATCATGGTATATCAACTCCCCCAGACTTAACCTTTTGCTTGTCCTCAAGCAAACCTTAAGTTAGTCTTTGAAAGAAGTTTAAAAACAGCAGGGACTCAATTAAAATCTCAACTTTAAAATCACCACCTCTTGCTTTGTTGCAAGCCACATCTCATATCTGTCAACTACAGAGGTACATTATACCATATCCTAGCTTAGCAACCAAGTACATCTAGCCAATCAACTTAAACATTCCTTGTCTGTCTATCCCCTCTACTGATTTCATTTATGCATAAAAATAAAGGTGTAGGCTTTACCTTGGGAGTATCGATCAAGGAACACATGGATTCAACTCAAACAAGTTTCAGGCATTCTCATCCTGTTTTTTTTTCTCTCTTTATCCCCCTTCTCTGAATCCCAAATCTTTCTTTCTTTTCTCTTTTCTTTTATATCAATCCCAGTGAACAACTAATGTTCATCTTATTGATCTTTCTTGACAAAGTGTAAGAGAATAGTGGGGTCATAGGTAATGTACCTCTCCCTCGCTTTGATCATTCCTTTGATTTAGAATAGTGGGGTCATAGGTAATGTACCTCTCCCTCTGCCTCTTAGGAAATCATATCGTCTTTTATTCTCTAGGGATGCCGAAGGAAGGAGAGAAGGAAACAAAATTTTTTGAGACTTTTACCTTCCAGACTTGCAGGAGGATTCTGATCCCTTGTAGACCAAGCCCCAAGACAAGCAGTAGATGTCAGGTTAGGTTGGAAATCAGCTTTGGTTCTTCCAGACAATCATGAAAGTGTTGTCATAGGTGATCGGTGATCCACTTTAGCATCTATAGTACTTTCTGCAATCAACAAATCTAAGAATGGTGCTAAAGAGTGGTAAGATAAAAAGTAAGACTTTGAAAAATTTTCCCTTTCTTGACTCAATAAAACCAATTTTTGAAAACTTTTTAAATAAGATCAAAAGAGGTAAAGTAGCATCAGTAATCATCTCCCCCAGACTTAAACCATACACTGTCCTCAGTGTATATTCAGTCAGAGTTAGAGCATAAGAAAAAATAAATGTGTAACTGATATCGAAATTGTAAACGATATACCTGACCGACATGGAGATCGATCGATGGTGAGTCGCCATCGTCGATCGATGCATGTAAGTATGTGTCGAGCGATATCGACTGGTTTGTATCGGTCGATAGGTAGTGACCGTGTGTCTATCTTCCTAAAAACAAATAAAAAGGAAAGTAATAAGTAAAAATAAAATAAAATGAAGTAATAAAATACCTAACAGTGGGTTGCCTCCCACTCAGCGCTTGGTTAAAGTCAGTTAGCTTGACTATGGAAGTATGGTGGCTAGTGAGGTGGGTTGCAGGTACTTGTTGGCAAACAAGTATCCTCCTTGTCTTGTGATTCTTCAAACCAGGAAGTTAAAAAGCTTCTTGTGGCTTTCTCGCTTCTGGCCATACTAGTCTTCAAACCATAAACTTTAGTTTGGATCCTTTCCAACCACTCTTCTAAGCTGGCAATGCTATACTGATGATGTCCAAGCATGTTGTAGATGTGGTCTGCATTCAGCATAGTGGTGTCGTGGTGTGTTGGATCATCAGTTGAGTCTGGAGGTCTCATATCGGTCGATGGGTGTGGTATGTCATCGACCGATGGGGATGGGTCAGGTCGGCTGGCGAGCTGTCTTTGGATGTCTTCTACCTCCTTCTGAATTCCTTCTATTCTAAGTTCCAAACTTCGAACATTGCTCTGTACTGGGAACCAATACTTTTCTAGTAATCTGTAATCTGCGTCTCCACAAGCATCAATGGATTTGTAGATCTCTGCTGTGGTTTCTTCAAGTTCTTCCCTGGTACATAATTCTGGAGCACGGGTATCGATCGATGGACTGGGTTTGTCATCGATCGATAGCTTCTGTAAGTGGTGCTCGATCGGATTATTGACGGGTGTATCGATCGATGCAGGGGGGTCTGTATCGGTCGATGCCTGTGTCTGAGATTTGAGTTGTACGCGCAAGGTGTTGACTTCTTCCTGTAGGGCTTCTCTTTCTTGTCGTGGTAATTCATTGTAGGTGGTATTCCATAGCAGTTCTCCTCGAAGTCTTGATAATTCTTTCTCATGTTCAAGTCTCATTCCTGCTATCTCCCAGTTGTGATCTCCAGTTCTTCCATTTAGCATGTAAGTGACTTCTGCCTTTGTGTAGAGCTTGCCATCTGGAACTCTTTTAGCATATTGATCAGCATACTCTGGTAGACAGAATCAAGAGCATCCAAATAATGAGGCTCTCTTCAGCAATTTTTCCATATCTTCTTTGGTAACATGGATGATATCTCCGTTTACTGCTCTTGCATAGCCAGATTCATCTCTGTAGACTTCATATTCATCTTTCTTTTCCCAAAAGAAACGACGAACTCTGTTGTTGAAGGCTCTCTTTCCATATTCTCGGTGCATATCGATCGATGTGAGTCTCCATGCATCGGTCGATGGCCGTTTTCGTTGGTGCGGATCGTTTTCGATGATAGGTCCATTGGTCATCTGAAGGATGTCTGCAACATCTTCTGTGGAGATTGGAATGATTCTCCCATATATTGCTCGTGCATGACCATCTGAATCCCTGAAAATACCATACTCATCCAGAATTAGTGAATTTAAATCAAATTTAGATGTTTGTACCTCGGATGGTGTTGTGGCAGGAACGGTTGGTGGCTGGAGATTGATATCGATCGATGGATAGTGCTCCATATCGGTCGATAGGACTGCATCGGGGTTGGATCGCGGGTTGTAGTGGTGCTGTATCCACTGCAAAACTTCCGTGATAGCTGGTGGCCCAACTTCCAATCAAGTAATCTCCATCGTGTGGCTCATGTGGGGCCTGGACAGGTACATAGTAGGTGTCACTTGTGAGTTCGAAACGTCGTTTGAGCTATCTGGGATAAGGCATATCGGTCGATGCTCGTCGGAGGAAGGTCTGGATAGGAGGTTGTTCTGCATCTTCTCGAAGAAATCGGTACTCTATGGCTCGTTCCTCCTCATAATCTTCATCATACTCCTCCTGAGTAGTGATACTAGCTAGCTCAGGCATGTAATGATCGTTTTCCCACTCGTCTATGCTGAGATCGGCTTCTGGAAACTCGTCTTCGTAGTTCTGGAACTCCTTATCAATCGATGACCATGTGGACATAGCGGTCGATGGTTCTACACTGGTATCGGTCGATACTGCTTCTTCGGTTTCATACTCTCCCATAGAATCATACTCGTGGGCACATAAACAAGTGGCTACGAGTGTTGAGCTTGCTGACCTTGGAAACTTGATGACTGGAACAGGATTGTAGTGGATGGAAGGGTTGATGAGGGTTAGGCAGAGCTTGTTGGTTTGTAGGTCACAAACTGCTCCAACTGTGGCTAAGAAGGCTCTTCCAAGTAGTAGAGAAGTCTTGAAGTTGAGCTTGTCGAAGAGGACATGGAAGTCGGTAGGAATTAGGGTTTCTCCAATCTGTACCTCAAGGTTGCGAATGATGCCTCCAGAGCTTTGTTGAGAACAATCCACAAAGATGAAAGTTTCTTCAGAAGGCTCTATCTTCAGACCTAGATGGTCTGCCATAAGCTTGGGTAAGATGCTAACTCTAGATCCTGTGTCACATAGGGCACGAGGGAATTCAACACCTCTGATGGAACATGGTATTGTGAACTTCCTTGGATCACTCTTCTTCTTCAGTGTTATCTTCTGCTTTAGACTATTTCTGACTTGGTGAAACATTCTCTTGATGTCTTCTTCTATCTCCTTGGTTTCTCTGAAGAACATCCACAATCTGTGTGAAAAATAGGCTTCTTCAAAAGGTTTCTCTTTAGGTATTCTGAGGACTATTTTTCTGAAGCTTGACAACTCCTTCTCATTAGCTTCTCTTTTATAAGGTTTAGGTATCTTCTCTTTCCTTTTTCTGAGAACTCTTCCCTGAGTTTCCTTTTCTATCTCCATGGATTCAAAGATATCCGTGGGTCTCTCTTTTAGGGCTGTTGTAGGGCTTCTGGTGGTGTAATACTGCTCCCGGAAAGCGTCAAGACATGCACTATCAATCTTAGGAAGTTGCACTCTGCGTTGGGGTACTGTGTATCGATCGACACTGGCTGGAGTGTGTCGGTCGATACCAGGTTCTTGGTGTCGATCGATGACAGGGTCATCATGTCGATCGATGACAGGGATGGGCGGATGTGGGTGACGTGTTGCGAAGGCGGCGTGAGACATAATCTTGACGGAATTGCACTCGCGAGGGTTTTCTTCTGAGTCTATCGATCGACACTCGTCAAAGTCTGTCGATCGACGTACTAAGGGTGATATCAATCGATGTTGAGCTGGTGATATCGATCGATAGTAGTCGTATGCGAAATCTCTTTCACTCTCATCATCAGATCTGTGAATCTCTTCTACTACCTCTTGCCAAAATTCATCATCCAGGATGGCATTGATGTTCTGGTTGTGGGCAAACTCCTGCTTCTTAAGTGCTTCTCCTGTCTGAAACACTTGGGTCTCTAGCTTCTTCACATGGGTGCTGAGGGCATCTATCTTCATGGTGAAGGTGGTGTAGACAGAATCGATTTTTCCATTGAAGTTTACCTCGAGCTTCTGCTGACCCTCAAGTATCTTGTCTATCAACTCCTCCAATTTAGTATCTTGGGTGGGTGGGTGTGTATTTGAGTAGAATGCACTTCCATAGCTTCTATTGTATTTAGGGTTGCTACTGCTGAAGTTGTTGGGCTTCTGGGAACTCTGGTTGAAGTTGCTTCTCTGGCCTGTGAAGTTTCTGTATCCTCCTTGGTTACCAGAACTCTGAAAACTAGCTCCACTAATCCAGTTGACATCTTCTTCAACAATGTCTGCATCTTCCACTGAACAGATCTGCTTGTTTAGGAGCTTGTGAATGTTGTCTAGCTGTGCTTGAACTTCATTGATGTACTCCTTCCCAATGGATGATGTAGTCTGCGTCACAGAGTTCTTTGTGCTGTTGCTGGAAGCCAAGTTATCATTTAGCTTGATAGCATTCTGCGGATTCCTGGTGGTGAAGTTGCCATCACTAGCTGTATCAACGGCTCTCTTGAAATCTGGGCTGATGCCTCTGTAGAAAGTGCAGAGCAGTTGCACTTTGTTGAATCCGTGGTGTGCGCAGTCTCGCTGGTAGGATTTGAATCTGTTCCAAGTATCCTTGAATGACTCCTCAGGGTCTTGGGTGAATGTAGCTATTTTCTTCCTCCAGTCTTCAGCGCGTGAATTATCAAAGAAATTACGCAGGAAAGCGTGCTTGATGTCACTCCAGGTGGTAAGGGAACCTGGTGGTAGTTGTCTCAGCCACTGCAAAGCTTCTCTAGATAGAGAGTACTTGAAAATCTTGGAGAAAAGATAGTCTTGAGGGACTCCTTTTGCTTTGACTAAAGTTACAAGATCCTTGAACCTCTCTAGATGGTCCATAGGGTGCTCATGGGGCAAACCACATAAAGGGATTTGTCCTACAAGTGTGTAGTACTGCGGCTTGAACTCAAAATCTCCTCTCTGAATAGCAGGAGGGAGGATGGCTGATTGGTTTGAATAGAACTGATCCGAACGGTTGTAGTCAGCCAAAATTCTGGTCTCTTCTACAGGTTGAATGATGCCTGTAGGTGCAGTATCTTCTTCAGTAATGACCTCCTTCTGATCATTCAGCTTCTGACCTGCTACATTCCGCAGGTGACCATCTTGATCACGCAGGTCTCCATTCTCATCGGGTATGAGAATCATAGGCGCTACCATGTCTCGCCGGTTAGTATCGATCGATGTAGGGTGAGGTGTATCGATCGATGTCAAGTGAAGGGTATCGGTCGACGAACGGTTGTCGTTGTCGATCGATGAGGCGGTGAGAGTATCCGTCAACGAACGGTTGTTGATGTCGATCGATGAGGTGGTGAGGAAATCGGTCGACGAACGGTTGTTGATCGACGGTGGAAAGCGGATATCGGTCGATAGAGAGGTGTTTGTATCGATCGATGTGGAGCGTAGGTCTTTGCGGATGCTACGTTCCAAACGTTTGGGATCTTCTGAGCACAAAAGTTGCTTGTCCTTGTTGCTTATAGTACTGCTGGGCATGTACTTGAAAAAGATAAAAAGAAAAAGAAAAAATTTTGTGTCAAAAGATTGAAAAATAAAAAGTAACAAATAACGGCGCCTAATTTGATATCACTCAAATTTTTAACCCTTAGGAGTGAATTACTCTCTCAAATAAGAGGTTCAATGGTAGTACTTAGGGATTGAATCCACAAGGAACTAGAGTCACAAAAGATATAATCCTAAGTGATTAAGCTAGGTTGATTAGGTTTAAAACAATATATAAAAGTTGTGAGCAATGGTAAGTTGCTAAAAAGAATGAGTTTGGGTTTTAAAACAATAAAAGTAAGTAGCTAAATTCAAGTTTACTATTCAGAAAATCAGGATTATAAATCTATGGATGTCTTAACGAATTTCTTGCAAATATATGAGAACTTCAATCCTTAGACAAATCTATAGCTGTCGCTAGTTAGACTTGTCCATTGATCTGATTCCCGACAGTATCGATCGATGTTGGTATCGCAGTGTCGATCGATATATGTTGCCGTCGATCGATATAGCATCGGATCGAATTCAAACTGTGTTCACCCGAGAATTTCTATTAGACCGCCTATCGCACGTGCCTAATAGAGTCTGAGCTTAGCCAAATGATTTCAGGATAATGACTATTAGATTAGTCACTCCATAATCATACTTCTAGGTAGCTAATCTAGAGTAAGCATTAGGGTTCATTTGGATAATGAATATAACAACTCAACAATCCATAGTTGGAGCTAATCCCTCATAACTATTTGAACCCTAAATCTAACAAATGAATCTACTCAGACATAGCCAAGTGATTCATAGCAAAAGAATAAGATGAAAAGAAAATACTTTATTGCTAAGTATAGAATAGTAAAAGATTAAGAAAACTTAGATTGCTTGCTAAAGCACTTAGACATAACTATAAATATGAGTACAATTAGGTTAATAACTCGTCAGGGACAATCTTGTAATTTGGGGAAAACTTGGGTTTCAAGTCGGCCAAATAAATCTTGCTCATCACGCTCTGTATCGATCGATGGTACATGGTGTACATCGATCGATGCAGTATCTCGACTTCAACTTCTACGGAAGCGTCATCGATTGATTACACAAGGTGTGTATCGATCGATATGTGTCTCTTATTGTCGGATCTTCATAGTCATCTTGGAAAACTCTCCTTTAAGCTCCATAAGGCACCTAAATCATCATTTTACTACAAAATGCTCTTGAACCTGAAAACATACCTAATAGACTCCAAAACATAGATAATTATCATAAAAACATATCAATACCATGACCAAAAACGGGTCAAAATCATGGTATATCAGATAGTATTATCGATCTGATTTTGTGTTGTTTAGCTTAATGTTACTTGCTCTTTTCTACATTTTGGACCTTCTTTCTTCCGGAGTGGTTTACTTCTTTGGCCTGGGGGCTAGTGGAAGCGTGTAGGGTGCTACTCTGTCGTTTGATGGGGTTGTTTAGTCGGGTTTCAAAGGTTTAGATGTGCTATGATCAGTATTTGACCGTTGTTGAACAATATTCTTTGCTGACTTATGGATTTGCGTTTCTTATCATTCAGTGCTTGGAGGTTATTTGGTTAGCTTCTCCTCTTTGTCTTGGCTCCATTCCCCTACTTTGTCAACCTATCCACTCAATAGTGAAGATGTATCCTAAATCTCCTTGTTTAACCTTTAGATTGCTCGCTATAGTCTGTTCTCAGCCTTCGTTCGATGGCGGCATTTGGGCGAGACCGTGAGCAGAACAGGTTTAGCACCTTTGTTGTGAAGAAGTTGGTTGGTGTCACCTCTTCATTCTCAGTCGTGAAGGAGTCCTCACTGCAGCTATTAATAAGAGTTATGTGACGCCCATCACTTTGAAACCAATAATAATAAAATTATAACTGAAATCTCCATTATAAAATATTGAAAAGTCAATATCCATATCAGAAATCGAATAATTAAAATAACTTATGAAACAACGTTAATAACATAAACGAGAAAAAGGTCCAAAGGCTTAAAAGTTCAAAAACGATAAAAGCTATAAAAGTCAAAAAGCCCGATAATAGTAAAAGCCCAAAAGTACCGGCCCGATATAATCACTCCTCCTTGTCGGTCTCACCTAAAAGAAGGAAAAAAAGGAGGGGTAAGCAACAAGGGAGTCACTTAGTGAGGTATGAGATACTAGACCGCAAACCACTGACTCAGTACATAGCACTATGACTGTGTAGGCCTAGCTTTAGCAAGAAGCAAACATGGTGATAATACACCACACATAACACACAATGCAAATCTAGTACACCAGTCAACTACCATCCATGCCCTCATAGTACATAGCTACTCTCCACACCACGCATTTCCTCATAAGGATATACACACCTGTTGCGTTGCTAGTACAGTCTGTCTTTGTACTCCCGTGCAACCACCCACTGCGTCGCTAGTACAAATACCCCCGCACAAAACCCGCTGTTTCGCTGGTACCTCTATGTACCCCCACACAATACCCGCTGTGTCGCTAGCTCATACGTCTCTGGGTCCCCGCACAAAACCTGAGGTGTCGTTAGCTCAGACATCTCTAAACCCCCGCCTCACATAGTCCTTACTATAACTATATATATATATATATAACAGTCCCCAGTGTCAATCATGTCACACAACCGTTGAATCCTCTATTATCCTATTTCCAATTTAACAATCAATAGTAAAAAGAAACACGCAAGACTCGATTCACAGAGACGGAACATGTTTCGAAACTAGACTTTTCATAATAGCGGTACTAAACTAGTTCGAAATTTAAATGGAGTAGCCCTCAACTAAGCAATGAAGAGAAGTGGAACTATCGAACTCCTGATGCTCAATAAACTCCAAATCTGAAACCAGGTAAAAAAATCGAGTAAGAACTCCCTTCAAATGGTTAAAAATGGCTTTGGTCAAAGTCTATAGAAAAGTCAAACCGTTTTTCAAAGGTTAACCCGGTCAACCCTTGACCAGAAATCAATTGACTAAACCAATCGATTTTCCTTAACCGATTTCGAATTCAATTGGACCAGCCGGTTTGCGCTAACCAAAACTAAATTAATTAAATTAACTGGTTTATTTTAACCAAAATAGAATTGATTTTAACCATTGGTTTACCCTAACCGAACTGGAATTAATTTAAACCAATTAAACCAACCGGTTAACTAAGTCACCAAGTTGACTCGGCCGAGTTGCCTGAGTCAACGGTGAGTCACCGGTGCCGGTCACCGGCGGCGATGGTGGTGGCTTACTGGCGGTCCGGTGGTGCTGAGGCAGCAGTCTGGTGGTGGTTTGTCGGTGGTACGGCGGTGGTGAGACGGCGGTCTGGCGGTGGAGGCGATTTTCGGCGGCAGGGCGTAAAATGCATGCACGTGCTTGGCAAATCTTTCAAATGGAGTGTTGCTTGGTCCGGATTTTGAATGAGGGGTGATCGGTGGCTACGGCTTTGTCTCGATGAGAAGAAAACAGTGGTGGTCTTGCATGCACAAGATTCTTGATGGTTAGGAAGTTAGCGGCGATTTACTAAATGATCCAAAACTACGCTCAAAGCATGGCGGTTTCTGGTGATTCTGAGCTGCGAGGTACGGTGCTGACAAGACTGGCATGGTCTTGGCGAGCTCCGGCAGTGAGCCCTGGTGGCTAAGTCTCTTTAGAACTTCTCCATTTCCATTTTCATTTCTCACTCTCTCTTTTTTCTCACTCTCTCTCTCTCTTTCTGATTTTTCTTTTCTAGATGTAGGTGGAGAAAACAATGTTGGATGATGGGTATTTATAGAGGAAAAGAATTGGCCTTAGCATGCTAACAAATCCTGAAATCAAGGTTTGGGTCATTACGATTCTCCCCCACTAATAAAAAATCTGTTCTCGAATTCGATTCTTCCATTGACTATCCAATCTCATCGTAACAAATTTATGAATAATCAATCTGCTCAGACTCTGAGGTCTCCTCCTGAATCCCATCTCTCTCTCTCTCAACGAATTCTGACACACAGTCGACATTCTCTTAAATGCCTCCACTGGCTGAAAAGATGCATACAATCTCTCTAAGGTCATCTAGCGGCTGCTGTAAAATGAACTCTGGCTCACTCACGACTTTCCTTAAAACAGACACATGAAACAAGTCATAGAAGTCCGATAACTCTGCTGCTAAATCCATTCTGCAAGCAACTGCTAAAATCCGCTTCGAAATATGATATGGACCTATATATTTTGGTTTACGCTTTTTAGCTTCCGAGTCATATATCCTCCCTGAAAAGATCCTTATTTTCAGGTATAATCAATCGTATTCCTGAGACTCCAAATCCTTATGACGCTTATCTGCATAACTCTTCCGATGGCCATGGCCTTTCAAAAGCCAACTTTGAGCGCGCCCATTTGCGCTACCGTCTCTGGAACCATTAATGGTTCTATCTCACGTCACTCCCCCAATTTTGTCATCCAAAGTGGTGTACGATGATGCCTACCAAAAATAACCTCGTATGGTGTTATCTCAATATTTGAATGATAGATGTCACTGAAGTCAAACTGTGCTAGAAGTAGATGCTTCCCTAGCTCCTTTCTCAAGACGAAATCTCTGAGCATATCCTTAAAAGTCTGAATGATAATCTCTGACTGGCCGTGTGTCTGTGGATGATAAGTAGTACTCATATGGACCTTTGTCCCAAGATCCTTCTAAAAGACTCTCCACATGTAGACGTGAACTGACATCCCGATCCGTTACAATGTTGACATGAACCCAATGTGACCTCGCAATCTCGCTGATGTAAATATGCGCCAACAAATCAGCTTTGTCTGTCTTCTTAATTACTAGGAAATAATGAGCTGACTTGGTAAGTCTGTCCATGACTACCCATGTGACATCCTTTCCACTTGTGGTGAGCGAAAATCCAGTAACAACATACATAATCACCATGCCTCATTTCCGCTCTTGGAAAAGCAAATTCAATAATAATTTGAAAGGTATCTCATACTTAGACATAATCGTTTGACATATATGTCACTGCGACGCAATGTAGTTACAACTCTTTTTAGCACTTCATATTTGTGTATCCCTTGTTGTTTCCTGTGGATAGAGTAACGCGAGTGATGTGTTTGCTGTAATATATTTTTTTCTTAACAACTTATTCTTCGACACACAAACTTGATTTTTGGTTCAAGTACATCTCCCTCGGAACTGTCTGATATCGAATACTCCCAGACTCGATTTGCAATAACCAACACTACAGGAAATGTTGGTAATAATAGTGGACGGAAAATGCTATGAGTTCTGTATAATAGCGTTTCCTTGCCGCTCAGACAGCGCCCGTTATAATAGGTCCAACCCTTTTAATAGCGATTTTTCTTTTTGCTATAATTAAGAGTACACCAATAGCGCGTTTCTTACAAAATTTTTAATACTTATAATAACGTTGTACAAATGTTATTAAAACCTAATAATTTGATTTTCCCAATAGCAAAGATAGCAAATGTTTCGTGTTATTAATTAGTTTTTAAATTATCCAAAATTTTATTAATAATAATTATGAATTGATTTTTTTGGTAATATTTAATTTGAAAATGTGTAATAAAAACAATTTAAATTATTAAAAAATCCAAAAAACTACATAACTATTTAAAACCCCATAACACGACATTATCACATTCATACAAATCATCACACAAACATACAACCTATCATTCTACCACTAATAAACCTTCACAATCATCCCTAACATAAACATTATCATCATCCAAAGCTTCATCACCCATATCATCAACTTCTTGGACATGCAAAGGTGCACCACCTAAATCATCTTATATTTCCAACTCATGATAACTTCTAGGTGGTGCTCTTATAACAACATACCAATTTGAATTATCATCTTCCCTAGAGTAGAAAACCTGTTTCGCTTGAGAAGGTAGAATGAATGGATCTTTCAAATAGGCTGGTTGGTCCATATGAAGGTTAACAAGAGTGAAGCCATCTTCTTCCTTCACACCATTCCATGTGTTTGCCCAGTTGCATCTAAACAATGGCACTTTGAATATGTGCTAGTTGATGTGTAAAATATCCTTTATCACTCCATAGTATGTAAGCATATCAGCGACTTGTCTCATATCTCGAGCACTTGATCTACGCATGCTAAAGGCTTCATAAGTTACTCCATTCCAGCTTGACCGCGTCAGTATGAAATTGTTGCCCATTAATGATATATCCTTTATGTGCTAAAACAACATTTCTTGGTTCATATGCCAACCACCTTATCTCCTTAGAATGACTATCTATTGAGTCTGAATGAATCTGCCGCAGAAAATCAGAACATGATAATCAAAACATGATAATATTTACCACGAAACCAGTCATCAATCTACAAGCTAGTCAGTCATCAAAACACAAGCTAGGCAGTCATCAAAATACAAGCTAACCAGTATTTACAATAATAATCAAGAAAAGAAGATGGAGTTGGAAACCTTACTTTTAAGCCATTCAGCAAAGTGCTCAGTATAGGTTTTCCATAACAAAGTTTCATTTCTAGCAAATCGAGCATCCTTAGCTTGTAACTCTTCCAAATGCTTCCTGATTTTAAACTAACCAACAGTATAAGGAAATGAAATTATAAGTAAAACTAGTGTACGAAACATAGAGCATAACTTACTCAAGAAAGGGATCCAAAGATGCCATGTTCATTAGAACATAGCGATGTGCAATGTCTTTATCTTTATCTGAAAGGGTAACCTCTATAACTTTCTGCAGAGGTCGGCCTTCAACCACCATTATGTCAGACTCAACATCTTCATTACGATTAACTGCTTTTTGAACTGGTACTGAATCTTTAAGGAACTCTAAAAAAAATGCAACACATTCTCCAACTAAATACGCCTCAGCCATACATGCATCTGGCCTTGTATAATTCTTAACAAAAGTCTTTAGTGTTTTCATGTACCTATAACTCAATCAGGAAATAAGAATATTAGTCAAACATCATTGCGGGAAATACATATATTGAAGCAAACGAGTACATCAAACCTTTCGAAGGGATACATCCAGCAGAAGTGTATTGGTTCTTCCAAGTGTGCCTCTTTTGATAGATGTATTGGAAGGTGGAATATGATATCAAAAAGGGCTGGAGGGAAGAAGCACTCCAGTTGACACACTGTTTCCATAAACTCTGTCTCCATGAATATAAGTTTCTTCGGATCAATGATGCGCTGACACAACCTGTTGAAGTAACTGCATAATCTATTTATGGCTATCCTAGGACCCATATGTAACGACCCTTTTAATGCAGCTGGTAACAAGTTTTGTACTAGTTCATGATGATCATGCGACTTTAAACTCCCAATATTTAGAGGGTTAACTGAAATACTATTTGCAATATTACCGCAGTGACCATCATGACCTCTAAACTTAGCTAACCTTTGGCAGAAAATGGTCTTCTCTATCTTCGATAACCTGTAGGCAGCTGGAGGTAAGTATGTTTTCTTTCTCCTCACCTATGTGTGCAAGTGCTTTCTGATTCCAATATCTTCTAAGTCTTTTCTTGCTTTCAACCCATCTTTTGACTTCACACTGTGCATCATGAGAGATAATATAGCATCCGACACATTCTTTTCTACGTGCATAACATCAATATTGTGATAAACATATAACACATTAAACAAGAAACTGTTAGGAATATTCATATACAGCAATCAAATAATATTGGTCAGTTACTATACTTTACCTTCCAGTAAGGTAGTTCAAAGAATATTGATCTCTTCTTCCACCGCCATAGTTCATTTGATTCTTCACTCCTCTTCTTGAACCTTCTCATCATCTTCCAACTCTGGTCTTTTCCTTTTTTTTCCTTCTCTAGAGCTTGTAGTGTCTCATATATCTCAGCGCCAGTTTGTATCATATTCACATTTCCTTCCTCCACACTGTTGTCAATACAAGTTTTTTTTATATCTGTAACGATGGCTAGGCGGTAGTCTCTTTCTATTTCCCATGCAGACAAACTTGCTGCTAAACTTAAGCCACCTTGCAGTTGTATCTTTTCCACATACATTGCAAGCTTGTTTCCCTTTTACTTTACATCCAGACAATGTTCCTAAGGCTGGATAGTCACTGATACTCCAAATCAGCAAGGCTCTGAGTTTGAAGTTCTCCTTCACAAATGAGTCATACACTTCAATACCCTCAGACCACGAATCTTTTAGATCGTCTATTAGTGGTGCTATGTTATTATCAGAAGCTGTTGAACCAGGGATCAACAAATTCAACATTATACTCTCAGCCTTCATACACATGGTTGGAGGCGTGTTATAGCTCACTAACAACACTGGCCATGTGATGTGATTTGTGTTTTTCATGGAGAATGGGTTCATCCCATCTGTAGAAATCCCAAGTCGAAGATTCCTTGGATCAGCAGCAAATTCTGGTCATGTCATTCACTTGTGCCCAAGAGATAGAATCAACGGGGTGTCACATTGTACCATCTTTAGTGGCACTGGTATAGTGCCAACACAGATCTTCAGCCACCCTTTTTGATCTAAACATCCTCCTAAATCTATCCTTGATTGGAAAATATCTAAGGACCTTTGCCAGAATCCCGACCTTTATCTCATTATTGTGCTTATCCATTTCTCATCTTGAAACTTTGCATCTTTGAAAGCTTCTAGGTTCTCATATTCCTGCCTATATAGTATTCAATCATTCTTGCAAGCATGAATACTGTTGTAGCCAAACCCAAAGATCTTCAGAAATTTCTTGATTGCAGTTAAACTCTTGGGAAGAACATTGTCTTCAGGTAGCAAATCCGCAAGTAAAACCAACAGCTGATCAAAGTAGTTCTCCGACACACCACTTTTAACCTTGAATCTGTAAAGTCCCATAATAGCTGAAACCTTCGTGTTTTTGATACAATCCGAGTACAATGGTGTTTGAGTGTCTCTTAGTTTTTTCCAAAACTCAGTTTCCTCTTGTGCTTCATCATCTTCATTTGTCCCTACACCATTGTCAGTTTTCTGATTTGGACCACCTTCATCCATGGAGAATGATGTCTTAAACAAATCAAATGCTTCCGTTTCATATTGAAGAACAATGTCCTTTGCAGAATCTCTTTTTTCACCATGAATACCCCACCAAGAATTTTATACTTCTTATCCATACCCCTAATCTCTAAATGCTCCACAATTATATCCAGTGACTGATGGCTCAGATTGCGGCAGTATCTACAAGGGCATAACATTTCAGATATACTTCCCAATCTTCTTGCTGACGAATTCACGAAATAGTTGCTACTTCTGAGTATTCGTGACTATTCCTACAATAATCAGGGAAAAGAAGTTAGCTTTCTTTCAATCGGCGAGTACAAGTGAACTAGAGAGATTTTAGGTTATACCTTGGAAGACAAATCCACGTCTTATCCATTTGCTTGATTTCTATCGATGAATACAGGAACGGCTGGTGTGATTTTAGCTCGAGAGATTCATTTGCTATCTTTAGGGTTTTTTCAAACATAACACGAGATGTTGTGCTCTGAAATTTTCCAATGCGAACAAAGAAAAAAAATGAATGGTCTTGATCAAAGTTATGGAGATATATTCAACAGTGTAGGATTAATCAGAGTGCAATATTAGTGCTTACTCCTTATTGGCTAAGAAAAGAACGGCTGTGATCGAAGTTGGCGAGACACATCCATCGGCGTATGACTCGCCACGTCTGCAATCCTGGAGGTTACTCCTCATTGGCTCAGGGTATTAATTTAATTTGAAAGCTGAAAATTAACATATAAAATAGGATATTAAGCAAAACAATATAAATTAAATCTTAAAAAATAAAATATCAGTATTCGAACTATTAAAAACTTATTTCTTATAAATTTAAAATTTATATGAGCTTTTATAAAATTGAAAAATCTAACTCATATGTTCATAAACACTACTACTTATTTGTATGTACAAAGGCTTTAGTGTAAAGGGTTTGAACAAATGAGTGTTTATAAAATTTATAATTAATGAGTTTTATGAAATTAAGATTACAATATCATTTTTATAATTACCAAAATTGTGAAATCAAGAACAATTAGGGTATAGGATGTATATAGGTTTGTACTTTAGGGTTTTTATTTTTAGTCTTATCGTTTATGGTTTCAATTTTTTAAGCTTATGGTTCTAAAATTATGCACTTTAGGGTATAGGGTTCAACAAGCTAAACATTTTCACACACAACCTTATATCATAATATTACACATAATATTTTTTGTTTGTTTGTCAACCATAACATAATATTACACTTGATTTAACCGAGCATATAAGTACTTAAAAATTCTATCACACGCTAGAAATACATAATCAACAGAACAACATGAAAACTGTTTCAGACGACAAGTTTTAGATGAACTTGATTTTGTCATTTGGCTATGGCACAGTCGAACCTATTGCATCAGATATGTATTCAATCTCTGAATTTGGCCTCCAGACATTTGCATTACCGATCTTAGCCGCATCAACCCACACCTTGCTTGCATTTGGACCTGGGGTACAAAGTGGCACAACTCATTCGGATCCGTTGAAGCTACTCTTTCTTCAGCTACCTTACGAGTCGAGTTGTTGCAATCCAAGAGAATACACTTCTGCTTTGGACTTCTTGTCGAACTAGTGTTGCAATCCAAGATGATATAAGCAAGTTCCAACATCAGTTAAAGACTCAACATCAATCATCAGACAAACAAATAAAATAACTTCATGCCAATAACATACCACTGCTTTTTTTTCTTGGCTGGTTTCGAAGGTGATGTTATTTTCTTGCCTGCACATTTAGTAGGTGTTTCTTCTGTAGCGCTTGTAGGCATGACTTCAACCTTTAAAAGTGGCCATGCTATTGTCTTGCTTATTTCATCACCAGTCAAGAACATATCATCGGTTGGCCTCTACAAATATGCTTGATCATTACCTTCACAACTTTGATACTAACAGCATTGGGACCTAGAGGTATATTGTTAACCATCTCTTTTGATTTAGATGAGCACATGAGACCTTCAGCAATAACCTCATCCTCATCATTGGTCTAATCATATATCTTGCATCTTCGAGATTCACCTTCCTTGATTTGCTAAAATGTAAGAAGGTAATGATAAGATATAGTACAATTATTGTACGAAGAAAACAAGATTTGAAATTTTACCATGGATATATCTTCAGAAAAGTTTGGACCCCTATCCAAAATCACTTTATCCATTGGCCAAGCTATTTTGTATCCCACAGCTTCATCAAGAGTTAACGCATCCGTAGGCCTCCAAAGTGAAGCTACTGAACTTAGTGCAGACTTAACAACGAGAGCCACTGCATTAGGACCAATTGGTATACGACCAATTTTGTATTTTGGTTCAGCAGAGCATAATTCTCCTTCACCAGCTACCACATCTTCTGATTCAATCCAATCCAGTATTTGGAATTTGACTCCTGCTTTGAATCCACCACTACAATCAGATGTTTCAGCATAACCATTACTTTTCTGAGAGAAAGCAAGGGAAATCGTAAATGTCATAAAACTAATTGACCAAATGTAATGAAAATTATTAGCTTCTTCCTAGCTAAATCTCGTACCATGCCCTTTAACTCCTCAATGTCACTTTTCATATCTGCAATCTTTGCGTCTCTAAATTCTAGAAATGCTAGCTTAGTAGCCGTAATACCTCTACCAAACCCCTTTACTCGTCTAGGTTTGTCCTTTCCCAAAACCTTGCTCACAACATCTTCCCTTATGTTATCAGCAGCAGATACTGAGTCCATCTGACTATCAAGTGACTGTATTTGTTCCTAATACATTCATTTAAACAAAAAAAATTCATTGACATAATCTACTAATTATACACAATATACAACTTGCATAATTCTTACAATAGTCTCAGCAAAACGGGACTTCACAGGTCTACCATCAGCATGAGTGTGTCCCGCAATCCATACCTTACTCCTACTCACCTTACTTGGGTCTTTACTCTTTTTTTCTATATAAAAACAAACATATATCAATACCATATGAATCTAACAAGCTGTACAATATATAGATGTCTGACTACTCTTTTACTATATCTTCAGCTAAACGAAGCATTCATTTGCCGCTGGTGGTGTGAGGAATCTGATTTCTTCTCATCTCTGTGTACTTGTTACTCATTTCCTACAATAGAAATATGAAAATGATTAAATCTATAAGACATGACCTTTTAGGATGAAAGTTACCTAGTTGTAGATAACGGACCGTTGAAAGTTTTGGTAGTTTTGCTCTTAACCCCAAGAGTTCCACACTTGAATGGATGGGATGTTGCTCGGTTTTAAATCTATTTTGTCAGCTTCAGTCTTCGCAGCATGTACTTGTGACACTAGCCTTGTATTTCCAGACCTCCACAAATTTCCCAGCTGCTTGAAAATAACAGCTTTATGCCACTCTTCTTGCAAGTTAAACCTCCCCTGCATCACAATAAGCAAAGGTCAAACATTTTTATAATTTCATCTTGCGGTTCAACAAAACATATATATATATATATATATATATATATATATATATATACAAACCTGAATTTCTTCCCACATTGTTGCTTAAGTCACTGCATCAAGATTTCTCCAATCAACATGTGTAACCGGAACATGTTCCCTCACAAGAGGACCAAGAAAATGCGATAGTGTTACTAAATCAGGTCCAATATGATCACAGGTCCAATATGATCACCAAAGTCATTGAATGTGACCATAATCTTTTCATTGGGATTTTCAGCCACTCTACGCATCTTTGTTGGTCCTCTTTTATTTTTTCTTTCACTTCATCCCCTGCTATCTAAACTCCTTTAGTACTAGGAACCTCATCATCTTGAGCATTGCTAACTCCATCTTCTTCTATATTGAGAGCTTGTTCCATTTCTCATTGCTAACTCCATCTTCTTCCATATCGTGAGCTTCTTCTTCGTTCCCTTTCTCATTGAGAACTCCATCGTCTTCCATATTGGCTGCTTCTTATTCATTCTCTTTCTCATTGAGTACTCCATATTCTTCATCCTCTCCTTCTATCCCAACATCGTGTTTATCATCTTCAGACATTGCATTCTCAACCTGATCAGCCTTATCTTCTTCCACCACACCACCATCTTTCGGTGTTACATCTTCTACCTCATCATCTTGAGAAGGTGTTACATCTTCTACCTCATCATCTTGAGCATGTGTTACATCTTCTACCTCAATGTTTTGAGCAGCCACTTTCTTGATTCTACTATTTCTTCTCGTTGGCGTTAAAACTAAATTCTTCTTTGAGGAAGCCGTTTTTTTTTGCTGTTCTTTTTTTTACTTTTAGTGTTATTGCAGAAGCAACTTGCGGAGTTTGATCAACTTGTCTTACCTCCAAGCCTTCATTACATCTACTCCAAGGAGAACCAACTTGTCCTCCTCCTCTTGTCTTTTCCATTTCTGAAACTGGTAAACAGATTCGATCAAAACCCAAAAACAAAATCTAAATCTAAATCGAACATCACAAACTTGGACATGCATGTGATAACAGAAACTAAGAATAGAAACCCAAAATAAAAATCGGAAAAATCACAAACTTTACATCAATCAAAATTGAAACCCACAGTCAAAATTGAAACCTAAAATCAAAAGAGATTCGAATCAGAGATATACCAATCGTCATGCATGTTCACACAAACATAGAATCGAATCGAAGAGATACCAATCAAAATCATGGAGGAAACTTTATAATCTAAACTCAGAATCAAATCGAGATCATACCAATTGAAGCTTCAATTCGAGAGAACTCTCAAGATTTTCTTCGAAACTATGAAGAACAAAGGGTTTTGATTCTAGGGGAATGTGAAGAGAGTAAAGAGAGTAAAGAGAAAAGGGTTTCGATTTTAACTTAAGTAATTTTTCAATATATTTTTCATATACCAAATTAACGCGGCTGAATTATTTTATTTTCCTGCGATTACAAACATAGCTTTTAAGTTTTATAAACACTATTATAAAGTCCAGTGTTGGTATACAATAGCAGAAATTTCAAAACTGCTATGCTACAATGCTATTAATACCCACATTTCATGTAGTGCAAAGTTGTATTACTATCATGTTCTTGGCGTGTTCTCTCCATAGTAAATCTACATGCCCCAGTGCTTCAAGACCAATTGTTTCCTTCTATCCTGAAATGCACATAATCAGAGACTGGCAAGCGTCCTACTAAGCTCTTGAACCTTTCTGGTTCCTGAAGCATTGCTCATGTGTCTACTTAAAGCATTTTCCATCTGGTTGGCCTTACCAAACGGTATGTGATATTTAAATTGTATTGTGCTACCAACTCAATCCCACTACACTGCCTCAAGTCTAAGTTTTAATGAATGGAGATAAATTTCAAACTCTGATGATACTAGAAAATCTGAACTTCCTCCCTGTACAGTTATAACCTCTAAAACTTTAATTCATACTACAGTCACTCCAACTAGGTGCATATGGAATGACATGATCTTCATGCATTAATATAGAATCAGCATATGCTCATCATGCTGCACTCTAGTCCAAGGATAAATCAGAGTATCGTCCAAAGATACAATGGTGCACTTATCCAAATGTTCACGACGTAATTCATTCATAAGGTTCATTAATGCTAGCGGTGCATTCATAGTCCAAAATAGTATCAATACTAATTCATAACATCCATAGCACATACGTAAATCTGAATTCTGTACATACTCCTCAACTATAGCAATCTGATGGTATTCTGATGCCAAGACAATCCTCGAAAACCATGAACGTCCCAGCAGCTAATCCAACAATTCATCAATGCACAGAAGCGGATACTTTTTCTTGATGGTCACCTATTCAATTACGATACCAAGTCTGAAACTTCCATCTATTTTTTCATCGCAACAACACTAGTGGCTCCCATGGTGAAGCACTCGGTCTAATAAAACCTCTGTCTGATATATCTCCCATCTGAATTATCAGCTCGGCCATTTATGCTGGTACTAACAAGTATGAAACTCATGAACCTGTGCTGCTCCTGGTTCCAACTTCATCGTAAAAGCGTCTCCTCTATCTAGTGGTGTCCCTTTCGAATGCCTCAAATATATCCTCACACTTTGTAATAACTGAAAGATTCTACATGTTATGCTTTCCATCATCCTTATCATCAAAATGGCTATAAACTCTCCACTACTCCAAGAACATTAATTATTACCCTCGGGCTAATCAACACTACTTGATGTCAAGAAAACCAATCAATACCAAGAATGACATCGTGAAAACTCAACTCCATGTCCATCAAGCCTCCGAATAAATTGATCACTCCAAGCATAACTGGTACAGCTTGATGAATATAAATAGCTCCCAAATATCATATGTCAACTGTCCAAACTGACACATCTCTGAAACTATCAACACAGCCCAAACCGGAAAATAAAAGCATAACTCCAATATAAACACAACGCAAGCTGCCGCAACCCTACTTCAAAAGTGATACCCTGCGGTTTTACAAAACAACATACCTCCACATAATCCATATACTCATAAACAAAAATAAACATTCCAAACAATGGCTCATATCTCATAAACTCCTGAAACGAAACTCTTGGAGCGATAACTTGAAGTTGGGTGGCAGAAACGTCACATGTCCACTCGCAGACAATCTCTGAACACGACCGACGAAACTGATAAATGCCTCAGAAATCTAATAAACTCCGACATCATCCGTCCGTTGAACATCCGGCTGGAAACCTGTTAGCTAGAAAACATATGACGATGACTTTACTCATCGACATAAAAAGACAATTGGGTTAGACAAGCAGAAGGGTGCTATTGGTTTTCTTTTTCAAAATTCCCAAATCCGTAGAAGTATTTTAATATTATTTTAAAATTGATATAAAATTGAGTTACAAATCCGAGTTAAAATCCAAGTTTCCACAAATCGCTATCCCGGATCAAAGTCGGAACCACGATCTGATACCAAAACTGTGACACCCTTTATTTTAAAACCAATAATAACTGAAATCTCCATTATAAAATATTGAAAATTCAACATTCACGTTGAAAGTCCAATAATTAAAATAACTTATAAAATAACGAATAATAACATAAACGAGAAAAAAAATTCCAAGGCTTAAATGTCCAAAAGCTTGATAATAGAAAAAGCCCAAAAGCATAGATCCAATATAATCACTTATACTCGTCGTCTCACCTAAAAGGGGGGAGGGGGAAGGAGGGGTGAGCAACAAGGGAGCCACTTAGAGAGGTATAGGATGCTAAACCGCAAATCACTGACTCAGTACATAGCTCTACGACTATGTAGGCTTAGCTCTAGCATGAAGCAAACATGGTGATAATACACCACACAGAACACACAATGCAAATCTAATACACCAGTCAATTACCACCCATGCGCTCATAGTACATAGCTACTCTCTGCACCGCGCATTACCTTGTAAGGATATACATATCCGTTGCTTCACTAGTATATTCTTTCATTGTACCCCTGCACAACCACCTGCTGCGTCGCTAGTACAAAAGTCTCTGTAGCCCCACACTAAACCTGTTGTGTCGCTAGTACAAACGTCTCTGTAGCCCCGCACTAAACCTTCTGTGTCGCTGGTACCTCTGTGTATATATATAAATCCTCAGCGTCAATCATGTCACACAACCATTGAATCATGTATTATCCTATTTCCAGTTTAACAATCAATAATAAAAATAAACACGCAAGACACGGTTCCCAGAGACGGAACATGTTTTGAAACTAGACTTTTCATAATAGCAGCACTAAACTAGTTCATGATTTAAAAGGACTAGCTCTCACCTTAGAAATGAAGAGAAGTGTATCTATGAACTCATGATGCTCAAATAGACTAAAAATCCAGTGTCAGAACCAGCGGTCTTGGAAAATCTTTCAGAGTCTTGTGCGGCTTAGTCCGAACTCCGAATGACGTGTGGTCGGCGGCTTTAGCGATTTACTAAACGATCTGAAAATAAGCTCAAAACATGTTGGTTTTGGTGATTTTCAGCTGCGGCGAATGGTGCTGACAAGACTGGCACGGTCTTGGCATGTGGTGGTCGTGGCAAGCTCCGACAGTGAGCCCTGGTGGCTAAGTCTTTGTAGAAGTTCTCCATTTCCATTTCTCA
>CAKOAT010169488.1:49159-65773 GCA_932364175.1 Eruca vesicaria subsp. sativa
CAGGATCATGTCATAACGAAGTAACTCTCGAAAGTAAACGTAACAGGTTTTGCGAAAAATACTTTCCTTATAGCAAAAACCAAGCTATACAATCCGGCACTGGGCGGCCAATCTAAACTTTGCCTCCTCGCGACACGATCTGAAAGATCTCATTCTTTAGCCCATCGGTTCACGAGCATCCGCTCTAATTCCTCCCGTTTACATCCGAGAATGAGACCGCCCCGCAAACGACTCCGCACGGGCTCTGCATCGAGCTTCTTAGGATCTGTCTACCTCGATTAAAAAAAAAAAAAACAATTTCCATACAAAGGAAAGTTTATACGAAACTTTCATCGTATAAATCAAACCTACAATTGAAAAACGTTTTCAATAACCACGGGAATACTTGGCATATCAAGCTCGACAAACGCTACTTGGCTATTGTCCGAGCGCGCTTCACTTCAATGCCAAGTTTACAAACCGACTCGACCTTTTCGATAGCACGAAAGTGTCGTGGTCTAATCCTCTAAAAATACGACTTTGGTTGTGCGGCTGAACACAACCTTCACGCCGAGCCAATACGTTCAACGGATAATGCAAACTTGTCGAAGATCAGCTAAGTTCTCTATTCTTGCGATTCACTCTACTCCCGAAGCAAGTTGCCTACAAAATCCGACGTATAAGAAAACACTCGTACCAGAGCTCCTAAAGCCGTACGAATCTCGGAAGGTCAACACTTCACAATGCACCGTAACGAAAAACCCTTCGTTTCGGGGAAACAACTTACGCAACCTCTCGGTCCTAATTGCTCTAGCACAAATCATAAAACTACCTAACATCCAAACAGGAATGTTAGTTTTAATTGCGAATATACGCAAACGAACCAAAGTGTTCCTGCAAAGCAGGGTTATGACAAAACCCTCGCAACACTGCGCAAACGTTCCGAACACGAAACGCGGCATATAAAATAAAAACCAACTTTCGGCACTGCGAGACGTCGCAGACGCCCGAAGATTAGTTTTTCGACACAAATACCTTCCTCGATAAAGTCATTTCTTGGAAGACCTAACAATCCGTCCGCGACTATAAAATTACGCAAAACTTCTTAACGTATGTATCCTTCGCGAAGGCCAAAACAACGTAAACATTTATCGCCTAAAAAGTTTGTTGCTGATCACAACAAACTCGCAACAGTCCTAAACAAACTTAAGTTATCTCGCAGAGATAGCTCTCGAACACCCGACACAAAGGTAATAGCGCTATAAAGGAAATCCAAACTTTTGGTCAGCACTTCCGGGCAACTTAGAAATTGTTCCCGGTGAGATGCTCGGTTCCAACCAGACGAATCGTATAAGCCGAGAACCTATCGCGGATTCTAAATCGGTATGGAATCAGGTTAAAATCGAAACAGGCAAAACGAAAGCCGACTAGTCATCGCATAGCCTCAATCCGAAAGTAAACCTAGGTCTTGCCCTAAACCCAGCACACTGGTCGCTAACGTCTCAAGGCATGAATCGAGATCCTAAAGGCATGTCTCTTCGTCTATATCTAAACACTCACTCGATTTACTAAACATCCTAAAACGAGTAAACGAACAAGGCGATANCATCGCATAGCCTCAATCCGAAAGTAAACCTAGGTCTTGCCCTAAACCCAGCACACTGGTCGCTAACGTCTCAAGGCATGAATCGAGATCCTAAAGGCATGTCTCTTCGTCTATATCTAAACACTCACTCGATTTACTAAACATCCTAAAACGAGTAAACGAACAAGGCGATACACTAAGGGAAAAAGGAATGCGAGACAACAACTCCCGGACCTCCCTCAATATCACCTCATAATCTTCCCGATACATTCATATGAATAAAAACACGCTCTTAAAAACACAAACTGATTTTTAATAAAGCCGCAAAAGCGGCAGGGACTCAGAACCGCACACGGCTAGTCCGAAAACTATAACGGCCACGCTCGGCTAGACCAAACGGCCTACGAGGCTAGTCTCAAGGCCGGCAAAGGTCCCGATGCCATCGACATCAATATGCTCGATAATTCTTACACAACATATAGCTAGACCGTAAAGGTCTTGCTAGGGAACAGGTCATACGAACCTTAACTCCGAAACGAACTACGAAAGGCTTGATCCCCTAAAAAGGGTACGTAGGCAGCCTTCACAAGGCGCAGCCCTAATCTTAAACGCTTTCTGCTCCCTGGAGAGTGGAAAGATCACTTTCAACGGACCTTTCCGACCATTAATTCCGCTTAACTTAACTAAAACAGGTTAACCACTCACAAGAACCTTACGCTAAAGATTCAAGATTCTTACGAGCTGGGGGCTAACTGTTGGGGTCAAAATCGGTACGACGGAATCAACGGCCGAAACTCCCCGCAGAAATATAAAAGGAATCGTTTTATAAAACCCGAAGAATCGTTTTATAAAACTCCAGAATCGTTTTATAAAATTCGAGGACCGTTTTATAAAACTCGGGAATCGTATTATAAAACCCGAGGATCATTTTATAAAACTCGAGAATCGTTTTATAAAACTCGAGGATCGTTTTATAAAATTTGAGAATCGTTTTATAAAACTCGAAGAATCGTTTTATAAAACTCGAGAATCGTTTTATAAAACTCGAAGAATTGTTTTATAAAACTCGAGAATCGATTTATAAAACTCGAGGACCATTTTATAAAACTCGAGAAGCCGTTTTATAAAACTCGAAGATCTTTTTATAAAACTCGAGAAGCCATTTTATAAAACTCGAAGATCGTTTTATAAAACTCGAGAAGTCATTTTATAAAACTCGAGAAGCTGTTTTATAAAACTCGAAGATCATTTTATAAAACTCGAGAAGCCGTTTTATAAAACTCGAAGATCGTTTTATAAAACTCGAAGATCTTTTTATAAAACTCGAGAAGCCGTTTTATAAAACTCGAAGATCGTTTTATAAAACTCGAAAAGCCGTTTTATAAAACTCGAAGATCGTTTTATAAAACTCGAAAAGCCGTTTTATAAAACTCGAAAAGCCGTTTTATAAAACTCGAAGATCGTTTTATAAAACTCGAAGAATCGTCTTATAAAACTCGAGAATCGTTTTATAAAACTCGAAGAATCGTTTTATAAAACTCGAAGAATCGTTTTATAAAACTCGAGAATCGTTTTATAAAACTCGAAGAATCGTTTTATAAAAATCGAGAATCATTTTATAAAACTCGAAGAATCGTTTTACGAAACCAAAAAAAACCGAAACAGCCGTAAAACGCGAACTAGTCATGACTAGTTCGCCCACGGGCGAACTAAGCCGAGCCGGCTTAGTTCACCGATGGGCGAACTAGGAGGCACTCGACTAGTTCGCCCATTGGCGTACTAAGCCGGTCCGGCTTAGTTTGCCGATGGGCGAACTAGTCCATCTCGACTAGTTCGCCAATGGGCGAACTAGTCCCGTCCTGGCTAGATCGCCATTGGGCGAACTAAGAGGTGCTGACTTTGCCCCACTGGTTCCTTTCGCCTAATTCGCCATATGGTGACCTAGCCAAGCTGAACTAGCTCGCCGAACGTCGAGCTGACCATCCCGAGCCTCGTTCTCCCACATCCTTGATTCATGGCATACGTCCTTCGACACGATCGTATTCTGAATCACGGTCGAAATGTCTCCCGTTTCGTCTCGATCCGTCCTATCGTTCGAGTTTTACGATAAAAACCGTAAAACTCCGTTTTCCCGAAAAGAACTCGAAGAAATCGTATAAAACGGTAACGGTTAATCAAAACACCGAACGTCGCCTAAACTATACGATTTATCCGAGATTCTTCGTTAAGATTATAAAAAACGCGTTTTTAACAAAAAACGCTGAGAGAATCGTAAAAAAAGGGCATCAGATCAGGAAACGGTCTCGTTAAAGTCGTAAAACGGTTTTTATCGTAAAACGGCCCGAAAGGTCCTAAAACACGATAAAAACCCATCTCGCGACGTTAACGAAATCAAACCCGAAGGTACGATAAAGCTTTGACGGTCTACTCGCAGACGGAAGATAAAAGGCAAGTTTGAAGATAAATAGAAGATTTCCGCAGAAGAAAAGGAAGGATCGACAGATATGGAAAGTTCCCGAAATATTCGGTTTTGAGCAAAATGGAAAGACTAAAACTGCCTAAGGAGGAGGCATAGGGCAGAAGCTGAGGGACGAGTTTTCAGAGCTTTCACCACCAAACTTAGCATTTTGGCAATTTTCCGTTTTCGTTATCGAGCTGCGTCTCAACTAGGGTTTTAGTCTTAGATTGCTAGAACTAGGAATTTCGCCGACGGCTCACGCAGCTAAGGCAACTCTCGTTGTAACCGTTCTTACGCGAATTCGGAATAAGAATCCTTCTTGCTCTCAGTCTCGTTTTTCTTTTTATATCTTTCAATTTATTCATATTAATCGCGTTCTTGGTTACTTGTCGTTGGCTTTCGCAGAGATCCGGTTCCTCTGGAAAATTAGGGTTTTCCTAACTTTCCTTATTTAACGTAAATCGACACGTGTGAATTTCGGTTCCCACAATTAGTAAGCCCAATTGCATCACAAGCCATTCATACAATTCTAGTTTGGTTTTAAATATATTTTTCCATTCATCACCTTCTTTCATCCTAGTCTGATGATAACCACTTTTAAAATCAATTTTAGAGAAAACACATGAACCATGCAACTTCTTTTCAAGCATGTCATCTAGCCTAGGAATGGGATGCCTATACTTTACCGTGATGTTGTTGATGGCACGACAGTCCACACACATGCGCCAAGAACCATCCTTTTTGGGTACAAGGAGAACTGGTACGGCACAAGGACTGAGGCTTTCCCGGATATAGCCTTTCTCAAGAAGGTCACTAATCTGTTTCTGAAGTTCCTTGGTGTCCACCGGATTGGTACGATAAGCTGGTCGGTTCGGTAGAGATGCACCCGAAACAAAATCTATCTGATGTTCAATGCCTCGTACTGGTGGCAATCCCTTGGGATTCTCATCTGGAAAAACATCAGAAATTAATGCAAAACATATAGAAGTTCACTTGGAATCTCCAGTGCAAGGTCAGAAGAAGATGAAGCCATAGGAGATTCTTTATATACAAGTAAAAGAAATGGCTTTTGAGAGTAAAGATATTTCATGACCTGACTTTCTTTGATAAAGAAGTTGGAATTTCTTTGAGAGGATTCAGCTTCGTTTGATTTTGCCTCTTTGTCTCGGTTTTTCTTGAGTTTTATTTGGTCTTGATGACCTCCAAAGGAGTTAAAGGTACCAGCGTGATCTTCTTTCTTTTATGGTCAAAGGAGTGTCGGTTTTTTTAAACCCATCACAATCAGCTCTCTTATCAAATTGCCATGGATGGCCCAGAAGAATATGGAAAGCGTCCCTAGGGAGAACGTTGCAGACAATCTCATCTTCATATCGCCCAATGGTAAAGGGGATCGTGACTTGTTCCTTCACCTACTTCTCACCGGTCTCATTGAGCCATTCCAAACTGAAAGAACGAGGAAGAGGCCGAGTAACAAGCCCAAGTTTCTTTACAAGGGTGTCACTAGCCACATTAGTGAAACTACCTCCATCAATAATCAAATAACACACTTTTTCAGAAATAAGACAACGAGAATGAAAAAGATTCTCCCTTTGTTCTTTGTCGTTGGTTTTGGGCTGCACACTCAAGGATCTCCTAGTGGCAAGGATTTGACTGCAAGCTGGGTAATCAAGACTGTCCTCATTGTCATAGATAGGACCGGAATCAGCATCAAAGGTCGTTCCAAGACATTCGATCGAGTAGTCGTCCTTTTCCTCGAAAATGGGATCATTCAAAGTATTTTTAGAAACAATTAGGGGTCCATGATGTGGATAATCAAAATCTTCCTCTTCCTCATAAAAGATAGGACCCAGATCTTTCTTGTCCTCTTTTTCATCCTCAGACTCAATCTCACCATTTTCCATGAGAATCATCACCCGTTGGTTGGGGGCAGTTTTTGGCATAGTGTCCTAGACCTTGACACTTGAGCATCTAATGTCTCTTGCTCGGCCAGAAGTCTCCACTACTTTTCCTTTGTCCTCACGAGCAGGAACATCAGTTTTAAAAGCATTATGTGTTGTGGAAGAAGACTTACCTTTGTCTTGATAACATGGTTTAGGAGCAAAGGCCGGTTTGGGAGCAATGGCCGGTTTTGAGTAGCACCTCCTTTTGACTTGTTGTTCGATCAAGATGTCCTTGTGTAGCATCTGCTCCACACTAACATACTCTTGAAGCTCCATACGATCTTGGATGTCATGGTTGAGGCCTGAAAGAAACCTAGCCATTGTGGGGTCCGACGGCTCATCTACATCCGCCTTGATCATCAAAATCTCCATCTCTTGGTAATAAACTTCCACAGATTTGGTACCTTGAAGAAAACGTCTTAGCTTCTGGTGGAGGTTGCGGTGATAGTGAATAGGCACAAATTGTCTCCTCGTCAGCAAGTTAAGCTCATCCCATGTCCCAATCGGCCGTTCACCTGTTCTCCTCTTGTGGGTCACAACTTGATCATACCAATTAGTAGCATAGCCAGAGAATTCAGTAGCAGCTAGTCTAACTTTCTTAAGATCAGAAAAGTTTTGACAATCAAACACATGTTCAATCATTCTTTCCCATTCAAGGAAAGACTCAAGATCTTTTTTACCATCAAAATGTGGAATTTTCAGTTTCAATCCTCCCACGCTCTCATCAGTTCGTCCATTTCTAGAAAAAGAATTGACATTGTCTTGATCTCGGTTTCTAGGACCTCTCCTTGGCCGGTAAGCTGATATGTGTTCATCCTCTTGGAAGTCCTTTTCTTGGATCTCATCATCGGACCGGTTGTGCCTTCTGGGGTGATCCCTTCTTGTTTTGCTTTGAAGACGAGTTTGTTGGCTGTTCTAGAACTTGTCAAGCCTTTGATGAATCTGCTCTAGACCTGCGTTCATAAGGTTAGTAAAAGAATCATTTAGAGCACGCATCTGCAAGTTAGATAATCCGGGAACGAAGTTTCCAGGTCGGTCTCTTTCTTCTTCACTATTCATGGTTCCTGAAATTTCTTAAAAACAAAACCCATGTGTTTCTCTCAGATTTTTGGTGATCACAGAAACAAGTTTCCACTCAAGGTTCTAAGAAAAACAGATCTAAGAATCCTAATGGACAATCCAAGAAAACACAAGGGAATTTTCTCAAGAAAGAAAGATAAGAGATTTTTTTGAATCCGCTTTAACCACCTCAAAGGCTGGATTTCTCCTCAGCCAGCAGGCCTTCTCTTCCACACCACCAATCCACAAATCAAACGTTGAACTTTTTTTTTATATAGTAGATGGTAATGAAGAGCCCGGATTCAAGAAAGGTAGAAGAAGAAGTGTTTTTATGAAGAAAAGGAAGATGGAATGATTCAGAAGATACCAGAAGAGTGGCTCTGATACCACTTGAAGGATCCTAGGAACGGTTCATTCTACTAGTTCGGATCAGATATGGACTCCGGATGGAGAACTGAATGGATTGAAGGGTCGCACGAAGGTTGCAGAAGGCCTCTGATATTCCCGACTCCAAGTGGTGCTTGACATGACTCACAAGTCCACAAATGAAGGGTCTCTCGTCGTTGCTTGATATGACTCACAAGTCCAACAATTTGAGGAAGTGTTTATTTGGATATGACTCACCAAGAAACAAGACAAGTTCTTACAAAGAACAAACAGTTTAACTCAGAGAATTTAAGACCAAAATTGATTCCCTTATTCCATGGAGGAGATTACATATTTATAGTACCTTTTGGTCAAAGGAAGATCAAGAGTTTTTTTGTGGAAAACAATGCATAGAAAATGTAAACAAAGACTAAGAAAATAATAAAAGGAGTCAAAGACTCTTTGGTTCTCGGATCTGGTCAAGAAAGACTCCTCGGCTGCTTTGACTGGTCACGATGACTCCTTGGTTCCCAGCTGGTCTTGGTGGAAAGGAGGAGGACACACACGGGTCGATTGGCTTGGTTCGTCGGGTAATCGAGGCTGGTCTGAATGTGAGCCAAGTCTTCAGATAGTTGGAGTATCCTTGCTTTAGAGAATTTTATCTGATCAAAGTTCATGTACTGATCGAACTCGATGGTCAGTCCATCAGTACAGTCATCAGAGCATGTTGTACGGACCAATCGAGCAAAGAGAGAGGAGCTACGGTTTGAGTCAGATTCTTCTTGAGTCTTGGTGATTCTGGCTAGACTGTCAGTCTTAGCTTAGAGAATGGGACGAGAAAGACGGTTTGTGGTACGGTCAGCTCGGTCATGTGGACGTAGGTCCAGCCTTAGCTCCATTCTGGATGTACAGCGGTCGTTCCGGTACACAGCTTGGTCAGTCTGTCCGGTATGATCGGAAGAGTGAACCTCGGTTGGAAAATTTGCGGCGTCCTGATCTTCATGATTGTCTGATTCCATGGAATGAGGCACATCAATACCGCCAGAAAATTTACTTTTATTAATAATATTATCAACAATGTCAAAAAAAAATATATATATATATATATATATATTATTTTATTTTTTTTGTTAAATTAAAATAAAATCTAAACAAATAAATTAACTAAACAGGTATCTAACCCATGGTTATCTAGTTACCAAACAAGCAATATAACACCAGACCGCGAGTTATCTCTGTGTATATTTACATAAATTTAATTTTGTATATAATTTTGTCTTACAAAATGAAATCTTATATGAATTCCTAAAATAAAATTATTTTGGTTGGTCGTATCAAATCAGATCAGGAATATCTTCTTTAAGCTAATGGGAAGAAAATATCAAACCGGAGCTGTATTGATAACAAATAAGGAATATGCCACAATACCACATGTTATTTTTTGTATATTTACATAATTATATTTTGTAATATGTCCTAGAACCTCCAAACTCTTTTCTATTTTTTCCCGTCTTAATAAATCATCTATTTTTATATTCTTTAAATTAGAAAAACGTGGCTAAATATTGTTATATCCTCAATGAATTATCTAAATTATAATACAGCCTAAGCTAAACCCTCTAACCTGGCCCAAATATCTTATTTTTTCCCATTCTTTGTGTTGACAAACCATCTCTCTCCCTCTATTTCTCTATTCTAAAACAGGGTGAGGAGGTAAATTTTTTTTTTTTTTTTAACAATTTGCATTTAACATATATTTATAAGCTTTTTAGATAAGGAAGGTTTTTTGTGGAAGTGATAATTTTCTAACAACTTAAAAAATATTAAAGATTTCATGACTAATTTAATATCTAAATACATATGTGGACATATAATTCAAAATATATAAGTTATATCTGCTGAAAATATATGTATTATACATAGTAATCCAAGATAATACAATGTAATACAAAGTAGTCCTATTAATGTTAGTAGTCCACGTACCCATTTATATAAATAAAAATATAATATCAAATCTTCAAATGTATATAAAATAATACAGATCCTTTCGTTTCAAGAGGAATGTAATTTTGATATTTTCAAAAAAGATTAAAAATGGTTAGAATGCATTCATGCTCTTAATAAATACATCTATTTAATCAAAAGATTTTGAGACAGATAAATTATTTATAAAATCAAAGTAGTTTTTTGAATAATATTAAAGTTAAAATATATATAACTGAATTGGAATCTTAAATGACACTATTTATATAGCAAGAAAAAGTGTCAAAATTACTTATTCTAAAGCAAAGTGGGTATTATTTATAATTTATATCGATTATTAATTTAATTAGAAGTATAAATTGTAAAAATTTGAAATATTATTTTCAACTTAAAGGCCTTATAAAATATATAAAACTTAAATTAAGGAAATCTGAAATTATTTTATTTATTAAAATATTATTGGAATATATGTTTTCTTTAATTTATAGTATTGAAACATTTTTACGTAAACGAAATTTATATATTTTTATTAAACATAATTCTAAAACTAATTGTTGATAAAATATTATTTAAATACTTATTTTATTATTTTTTATTTTTGAAATATTATTGAAATAACTTATATATATATAAATATATATTTTGAAATTAACTATTGATTTAAATATGAAATCTTATTTTAAATTTGATTGCTGTTGTAGAAAAGAAATAACTTTTAGTTACAAAAATATTTTATATAATATTTTATTAATATTATTTTTGAAAATTATTTATTGATTAAAATTTGATTTTAAATTTTTATTTGTTATTTTATTATTATGAAAATATTATTTCAAGATAAACATATATTTTGTATTTTCCCATAAAGTTTTAGCTATATTAATCATTTAACAATTTAAAAAAAAAAAAGAAAAGGATTTGGCAAATAAAATCTAGGATCCACTTGAAAATTAAAAAAAAAAAAATCTAATCGCTATAGAAAATAACATGGGATTCTTCTCGAAAAAGGATTTTTAACATAAAAATCCTTCAACTAAGTTTATTTTGGGTAAAAACCCTTAAACTTAGTATTTAACAAAAAACCTCCTAACTAACTTTATTTAATGAATTGAACTCTTGTCGGTCATATTATCGGTATTACCAGTAAATCTTTAGTTTAGGATTTTTATCATTAAACATTAAAAAAAATCTAAATATAATAACATTATCTAAAAATTTGTAATTTTAATTTTCAAAACTAACATGTTAGAATTTTCTGTAAATATATGAGTGATTTGTTATCCTTTTAAAATGGATTTTTAACTCTAAAATACCTTAACTAAGTCTTTTTGGATAAAAAAACCCCCAAACAAACAAGTAAATCCCATATTAATTAAACATAATTGAAGGGTTTTATCATAAAAATCATTAAAAAAATTATAACATTATCTAAAAATTAGTAGCTTAAATTTTTAAAATTAGCATTTTCAAAACTTTCTGTAAATATATGAGTTTGATTTTTTTTTTTAACATCAACATTACATATATATATATATATATATATATATATTAAAATTGTAAAACACCAAAATACAATAAAAATCATCTACATATTTATTATTACATTTTTATTAAATAAGATATAATTTTTATTATGTTTTCTTATTTTTTACATTTATAACGCTTTGATAATTTTTATTACAGATAAATTTTGTTATATTTTCTGGGTTTTAACATTTTAAATTTATACATATATAATGTTGATTTTTAAAGGATGACAAATCAGACTCATATATTTACAGAATTTTATTTAAAACGCTAGTTTTGAAAATTAAAATTATGAATTTTTAGATAATGTTATTATATTTTGATTTTTTAATGATAAAATCCCTAAACTAAAGATTTACCGGTAGTTCTTCTAATTATGACTGGTGAGGGTTTAATCATTAAATAAAGTTTGTTTGATGGTGTTTTCGTTAAATACTTAGGGTGTTTTGTCCAAAACAAACTTAGTCGAGGAGTTTTAAAGTTAAAAATTCAAAAAATAAAGGAAAAATAAAGAATAATGGTGGGTCCCACAATATGTGAAAAGAAGAAAAAATAATTATGAAAAAAGCAAGAAATGAAGGGGGAAAATTGATATAGTTAGAAAAAGAAAGAAAAAAATGACTAAGATAGCAATAAAAAATTTTTTGTCACAAATATAACACTTCAAAATAAAAATGACCAAAATAACACTTAATGTTTTATCAAAAGAGATAAATCTACACTTATATCCCAATCATAAATTAATTTAGACATTAGGGTTTAGAATTAAGAGGTGGAATTTAGCACTTAATGTTTTATCAAAAGAGATAAATATACACTTATATTTCAATAATAAATTAATTTAGACATTAGAGTTTATATTTATAGGTGGAATTTAGGGTTCAGGGTTTAAAATTTAGGGTTTTAGGTTTAGAGTTTTAGGTTTAGAGTTTTAGGTTTAGGGTTTAGAATATAGATTTTAGGGTTTAGAGTTGGGAAATAGGATTTTGGGAAAAGATTTCAATTTTTGAAAAATAAAAAAAATTAAAATTAAAAAAAAAAAAATTAAAAAAAAAATAAAATGTTATCCCGGAGAAAATATGGGGGGGGGGGGTGCTGGTAATAAGAATATAAAGGGGTGGTAATAAGAATATAAATTTTCGTATTAGATTAGTTTCCGTTTCATTCAAGGTCAATCCAATTTCGACGAGAAAAGAAAATATTCTGTAAGGAACCAGGTTCGCCACGAGACCACAGTGTCATCCTCACGACTCTCTTGTTAGCTGCGATGATCAAATCTCTAACTTTGGAAATTGCGAAATAATAATCTGAGTGTGACCCTTCTCTCCATGGCGATCTCTCTTCTTCCCATACCCTTCATTTCGCTCCGTACAAAAATAAGCTTCAACCTTTCGCCGAAGATTTTCTCCCGTAGGCAATCATGCTCGTCTTCTTCTGATGGGTCTACCGGAAATCGGCAGGTTTCTTTGAATTCAGAGAAGAGACCTTTCGCTGTTGCCACTGGTGATATGTTCATCGGACTCGCGTCGAGGCTTTTGAAAAGGTCCAATCAACGGACGCCTCCGAGTGATGATGGAGATAGAATAGGAACAGTGATTGAAGATGAGATTGATCCAGCGATGATATGGGAACAAAGGGTTAAAGACGTGGAGGCTGAGAAAGAGAGGAGGATCATTACAAGCCCTGGGTTTAGCTTCTCTGCTGCTGGTCTTTTGTTCCCTTATCATCTTGGAGTTGCTCAGCTTCTCATCGAGAAGGGTTACATCAAGGTGATTCTTGAATTCTCTGTCTTTATATGATGAATCAAGGAAATGTAGGTTTTTGATGGTTGTGTTGTTTGATTCAGGACACTACTCCATTAGCAGGAGCTTCCGCTGGTGCTGTAGTCTGTGCTGTGATAACCTCAGGATCCTCTATGTGGGAAGCCCTTGAAGCTACCAAGGTTCTTGCTAATGATTGTCGGCGCAATGGTACTGCTTTTCGTCTTGGGGTAATTAATTCTTCTTGGGCTCTTAAATCATATGGGAGTTGTATAAGTTTTCTTGGTGGTTCTCTTCTTAAAATTTCAGGAAAAGCACCTACCTTGCCTTGGATTGTTCTCTGTTTCAGACAGTTGTCTTTATGTGTGTTCTGTCATTTTTATAGCATGATTTTGTATGCAATATACAAAGTTTATGAGTGAAACGCAAGACCCACCAATGTCGCTGTGATGATATTTTTGATCCAAGTCCATGTGATTGTGATTTTAGGCTGTCCTCAGAGAGTCTATGGAGAAATTATTACCGGATGATATTCATATTAGGTCCAACGGAAGAGTTCGTGGTAAACGAAGCAGCTTTTCCTTCAATCTTGTTTCCATTTGCCGAACAACTTTTCCTTGGCTTTGACTTCTTTGATCATTCTACTCTGTTGCAGTTGCCATCACTCAGGTGTTCTGGAAACCTAGAGGTTTACTGGTGGATCAATTTGACTCCAAAAGTGACCTTATAAATGCAGTTTTTACATCTTCATTTATTCCAGGGTAAATACTTAGAGGTTTATTGGTGCTTGCTTTTGAAACTTACAGAACTTTTAACTTATATAGTGTTTAAGAACAAATGCAGATATCTTGCACCAAGGCCTGTAACAATGTTCCGTAATCGAGTTTGTGTTGATGGAGGTTTGACATTGTTTATGCCACCAACTGCTGCAGCTAAAACAGTATGTACATGAAGACGCTTCTTGTTTTGTTTCTCTATTCTTTATCTTCTGTACTGTAGCTTTTAGTTCTGTTGTCTGTTGAGTTCATATCTCTGAGATCAACTAAAAGCGTGTGTGGCATTGCCACTATTTTGGAAGCCCTTTCATATGTTTATTTAATCTGACATAAGAGCATATGAAAAATGGAGTAAGCGAGTGAAACAAAAGACCCACCAATGTCGCTGTGTGATTTTCCCGTGAGGTCGCATGTTATAGTTGTTTTTTGAAGCTTAATGAACTTTCTGTTTCAAATCTTTCACAGGTCCGAGTTTGTGCGTTTTCCGCAAGCAGCTTTAAACTAAAGGGTATTGGGATCAGCCCAGATTGCAACCCTCTAAATAGGGCAACCGCAAGACAAGTAAATGCTCAGTTCTTCTAGTGGAGATCATTCTCCTTTGAGAGTAAGTGTGCTAATCTTCGTTTTTTCTTCTTCTGATACATAGCTATTGAAATGGGCACTGGAGCCAGCAGAGGACGAGGTGTTGGAGAAGTTGTTTGAACTAGGATACGCCGATGCAGCTACGTGGTCTGAGATGAATCCAGTGGAGGACCTGGTCTGTGATGACACTTCTGCAGCTCAAGCGATTCAAGCTAGTTAGGAAATTTAAGAACTAAGTACTTAATTTGTTTTAACTAAACTAGTCTGTTTATTACGCTATAATAGATTAATAGTTTTCCCACAAGGAGATACTTTTTTAATCGAAACAAAATTCAATAGTAGATAAGAGTTAAACGTTTCTTTTATTCATCAAAAAGCTATAAACTCGCATATGTTTGATTTATAACAGCAACCTACAAACAAACATTAGTCACTCCACATTAAGCCTCACAAAACTTTGTTACTTGTCGGTGTGTGGGCAGAAGCAAAACTGTTCTTTAATTCATACTTTTGAGAACTTTCCTATCTGAGTTAAAAGCCCAAGCTCTCATCTAGGCTAACTGGATGAAGAACATGTAACGTTAGAGCCAAAGACGACATTGCTTCGCCGAATCTTCGTCAGAGAAGAGAAAGAGATAAAGTCATGGGAAGTTAACTCAACTATTATGAATTTTATTAATTATTATCACAACCATACAAAACTTTTTTTTATTACTACCTTTTTTTTAATACCCAGCGTGCCCTTTTTTTACGTTGTGAGAAAAAACATATTTACGAGAATACCATTATTTTTTTGTGCCACGTAGGCAAAAAATCGGGTCCACGTAAGAATGCGACATAAAACTCAGCCTCAATACGATATGAACTTCGTTAGGTGCGTTGCGGCTGACTTAACTAACCTAGCTGACTTATGAGAAATAAGCTGAGTTATGAACATAACTCAGTCGATCGTTATGACTGACTTAAAAAAATCTGGCTGGTTTATTTGATAACGGCTGAGTTACGGTCAGATATTACGACTGACTTATACATCCTTAGGCTGGTTCCTGGAAAATCCGACTGAGTTCTAGTTACCAGAAGGCTGAGTTAACTATCGCGGCTGGTTAATTGATCATCGACCGGCCGAGTTATGAGATGTTTTTCAGCTGAGTTATATTTAATCAGCCGTCATAAAGTGGAGTAACAGTAAACTCAGCTGATTTACGGCTGACTTTTTAGCGAAAGATTAATTACTAGAATAGCATTCATTTGCCGACTGGTTTATTTAACAATACAGCTGACTTCTTGTGTTTCATCTCTGTTATGGCTGATTGTTAACAAAAAGTTAATTACTAAAATAGTATTCACGTTTTGACTTACGGTGTATTAAGTGGCTGACTTATTGTGGCTGACTTAAATGTTGTTTGGTGGCTGAATAACTGATTTTCCATGTCATCATCCATGTCAGCTTTTGTTTTTCATGTCATTACTAACTACAACAACGAAATTAGGGTTTATGTTACAGACGCCGCTATCTGTTCTTCACCTTCTTCTCTTTCTCTAAAATCTTATGGATCCAGTAATTATTGTTTCAGGTACCTGGATTAAGAAAAACAGATATGTATTCACACCCGACAGTAGAGGATGTATTGTTCTGCATGAAGATGAGAAAACAACACACGACGAACTGGCAAAGTCAGTACTCGATGATTACGGATTGAATGAGTCGAGCCATCAGATTCAGCTAAGCTACCAGTTCTCGAATAAAGCTTTGAAAACAATGGCTCACGACACGCCACCAGTTTACATCTCCAATACTCGTCAATTGCAAATATTTTTAAGCCTAAGGAAAACCGAAAGANCAGAAAGATGTTGGAGAAGATGAAGAAGGCGAAGAAGACAGTGAATTTGATAGCCGATTTGATATGTTCGACGACTCAGATGGTGCGTCATCCGAAGATGATAACTTTAGCTCATATGGTGAGTCTCCAGCACAAGACGAAGATTCACCGACACTACCGCCTAAAAAGAGATCTCAGTCGACTGAAACTTCTTACAATTAGACCGGATCTAAGGGGGATTCAGAGGTACTAAGGTTGGAGATGTCTTCGCTAAACCTTGATGTTGGGCAACGATACCAGAGTAAAGCTGAGTTGGAAAGACTATTGAAACTTCTTATAGTGAGAGATCAATTTGATTTTTATGTGGAAGTATCCAATCCAGATTTACTCATTGTTAAATGTTGGGTTGGTGGATGTCTCTGGAGAGTTTGTGCTTCAACACAAGGGGATTCCCCGACATTCTATGTTCGTATTTACGATTCGGAACATACATGTTCTGTAACTGAGCGTTCTAATCGATCTCAACAAGCAACACCAGATATTTTAGGAGAATTGTACAGAAACTTTCTCGGCGACGTTTGTCCGGCCGTTCGACCTACGAGTGTGGGAATAGCTCTCAATAAACAGTTCGGTCTCAAGGTAATTGTTGTAGTATGGCTGACTTATATCAATGTTACAGCTGAGTTATATCTACACTTTGTGGCTGACTTATATTAACGTCCGGCTGTGCTAGTTAAGTGATAGGCTGAGTTATATAAACATCGAACGATGCGGCTGAG
>CAKOAT010169599.1:0-88859 GCA_932364175.1 Eruca vesicaria subsp. sativa
ACGATCTTCGAGTTTTATAAAACGATCTCTCGAGTTTTATAAAACGATCTTCGAGTTTTATAAAACGATCTCTCGAGTTTTATAAAACGATCTTCGAGTTTTTATAAAACGATCTTTGAGTTTTATAAAACGATCTTCGAGTTTTTATAAAACGATCTTCGAGTTTTTATAAAACGATCTTCGAGTTTTATAAAACGATATTCGAGTTTTTATAAAACGATCTTCGAATTTTATAAAATGATCCCTCGAGTTTTATAAAACGATCTTCGAGTTTTATAAAACGATCTCTCGAGTTTTATAAAACGATCTCTCGAGTTTTATAAAACGATCTTCGAGTTCTTTTAAAACGATCTCTCGAGTTTTATAAAACGATCTCTCGAGTTTTATAAAACGATCTTTGAGTTTTATAAAACGATCTTCGAGTTTTATAAAACGATCTCTCGAGTTCTATAAAACGATCTCTTTGAGTTTTATAAAACGATCTTCGAGTTTTATAAAATGATTCTCGAGACTCATAAAACTGTTGCGTTTACGCGTTTGCGGGGAATTTTGGCTATTGATTCCGTCGTACCGATTTTGACCCCAACAATGTCGATGGCATCTGGACCTTTGCCGGCCTTGAGACTAGCCTAGTAGGCCGTTTGGTCTGGCCGAGCGTGGCCGTTATAGTTTTCGGACTGGCCGTGTGCGGTTCTTAGTCCCTGCCGCTTTTGCGGCTTTATTAAAAACCAGTTTGCATTTTTAAGAGCGTGTTTTTATTTGTATGAATGTAGTGGGAAGAGTATGAGTTATATTGAGGGAGGTCCGCGAGTTGTCGTCTCGCATTCCTTTTTCCCTTAGTGTATCGCCTTGTTCGTTTGCCCGTTTTAGGATGTTTAGTAAATCGAGTGAGCGTTTAGATATAGACGAAGAGATATACCTTTAGGATCTCGATTCATGCCTGTAGACGTTAGCGACCAGTGTTCTGGGTTTAGGGCAAGACCTAGGTTTTCTTTCGGATTGAGGCTATGCGATGACTTATCGGCTTTCGTTTTTCCTGTTGCGATTTTAACCTGATTCCATACCGATTTAGAATCCGCGATAGGTTCTCGGCTTATATGATTTTTCTGGTTGGAACCGAGCATCTCACCGGGAACAATTTCTAAGTTGCTCGGAAGTGCTGACCTAAAGTTTGGATTTCTTTTATAGCGCTATTACCCTTTTGTCGGGTGTTCGAGAGTTATCTCTGCGAGATAACTTAAGTTTGTTTAGGGCTGTTGTGAGTTTGTTGTGATCAGCAACAAACTTTTTAGGCGATAGATGTTTACGTTGTTTTGGCCTTCGCGAAGGATACGTAAGTTAAGAAGTTTTGCGTAATTTTATAGTCGCGGACGGACTGTTAGGTCTTCCAAGAAATGACTTTATCGAGGAAGGTATTTGTGTCGAAAATTTTTTTATTTATCCTCAAACTTGACATTTATCTTCAAGTTTGACATTTATCTTCTTTCTGCGAGTAAATCGTCAAAACGTCATTGTATCTTCGGGTTGGACTGCGTTTAAAGTCGCGAGTGGATTTTATCGCGTTTTAGGACTCTCCGAGCCGTTTTGCGATAAATCCGGTTTTACGACTTTAGACGAGATCGTTTCCTGATACGATGCCGTTTTTAGATAAGTTTTTCGAGTTAATCGCAAAGCTAGGCAATGTTCGATGTTTCGATTAATCGTTGCTGTTTTCTACGATTTACTCGGGGTTTTATTAAAAACGCGTTTTGTACGATTTTTACGAAAACTCTCGAATAAATCGTATAGTTTAGGCAATATTCGGTGTTTCGTTTAACCGTTGCCGTTTTATACGATTTCCTCGAGTTCTTTTCGAGAAAACAAAGTTTTACGGGTTTTATCGTAAAACTTGAACGATCGGACGGATCGAGACAAAACGGGAGACATTTCGACCGTGATGCGGAATATGATCGTGTCGAAGGACGTATGCCTCGAATCAAGGATGTGGGAGATCGAAGCTCGGAACGGTCGGCTCGACGTACGGCGAGCTAGTTCAGCTTGGCCATGTCGCCGTATGGAGAACGAGGCGATAAGAAGCTGTGGGGCAAAGTCAGCACCTCTAAGTTCGCCGTTGGGCGAACTAGCCGGGACGAGGCTTGTTCGCCCAACGGCGAACTAGGCCGGCTTGGCTTAGTTCGCCGTTGGGCGAACTAGCCGGGGCGGGGCTAGTTCGCCCAATGGCGAACTAGCCGGGACGAAACTAGTTCGCGTTTTACGGCGGTTTCGGTTTTTCGCGGTTTTGTAAAACGATTCTTCGAGTTTTATAAAACGATTCTTCGTGTTTTATAAAACGATTCTCGTGTTTTATAAAACAATTCTTGAGTTTTATAAAACGATTCTTTGAGTTTTATAAAACGATTCTTCGAGTTTTATAAAACGAATCTCGAGTTTTATAAAACGATTCTTCGAGTTTTATAAAACGATCCTCGAGTTTTATAAAATGATTCTTCTAATTTTATAAAATGATGCTTCAAGTTTTATAAAACGATTCTCGAGTTTTATAAGAAGATTCTCAAGTTTTATAAGACGATTCTCTGAGTTTTATTAAACTATTCTTCGAGTTTTATAAATTGATTCTCGAGTTTTATAAAATGATTCTTCGAGTTTTATAAAACGATTCTTCGAGTTTTATAAAACGAATCTCGAGTTTTATAAAACGATTCTTCGAGTTTTATAAAACGATCCTCGATTTTTATAAAATGATTCTTCCAATTTTATAAAACGATGCTTCGAGTTTTATAAAACGATTCTCGATTTTTATAAGACGATTCTCGAGTTTTATAAGACGATTCTCCGAGTTTTATAAAACGATTCTTCGAGTTTTATAAAACGATTCTCGAGTTTTATAAAACGATTCTTCGAGTTTTATAAAACGATTCTTGAGTTCTATAAAACGATTCTTCGAGTTTTATAAAACGATTTTCGAGTCTTATAAAATGATTCTCGAGTTTTATAAAACGATTCTTCGAGTTTTATAAAACGATTCTTCGAGTTTTATAAAAAAATTCTCAAGTTTTATAAAACGATTCTCGAGTTTTATAAAACGATTCTTCGAGTTTTATAAATCGATTCTTCGAGTTTTATAAAACGATTTCTTTAATATTTTTGCGGAGAGTTTTTGCCATTTGTTGGGATCAAAACCGGTACGACGGAATCAATAGCCAAAATTCCTCGCAAGAATATAAAAGGAATAGTTTTATAAAACCCAAGAAGTCATTTTATAAAACGAGAAGCCATTTTATAAAACTCGAAGATCAATTTATAAAACTAGAGAAGCCGTTTTATAAAACTCGAAGATCGTTTTATAAAACTCGAGAAGCCATTTTATCAAACTCGAAGATCGTTTTATAAAGCTCAAAGATCGTTTTATAAAATTCGAGAAGCCGTTTTATAAAACTCGAGAAGCCGTTTTATAAAACTCGAAGATCGTTTTATAAAACTCGAAGATTGTTTTATAAAACTCGAGAAGCCGTTTAATAAAACTCGAAGATCATTTTATAAAACTCGAAGATCGTTTTATAAAACTCGAAAAGCCGTTTTATAAAACTCGAAGATCGTTTTATAAAACTCGAGAAGCCGTTTATAAAACTCAAAGATCGTTTTATAAAACTCGAAGCACGTTTTATAAAACTCGAGAAGCCATTTTATAAAACTCGGGAAGCCGTTTTATAAAACTCGAAGATCGTTTTATAAAACTCGAGAAGCCGTTTTATAAAACTCAAAAAGCCGTTTTATAAAACTCGACGATCGTTTTATAAAACTCGAAAAGCCGTTTTATAAAACTCGAGAAATCGTTTTACAAAACCACGAAAGACCGAAACAGCCACGAAGCGCAAACTAGTCGCAACTAGTTCGCCTGCTGGCAAACTAAGCCAAGCTGGCTTAGTTCGCCAGCAGGCAAACTCGAAGCTTCCAACTAGTTCGCCTGCTGGTGAACTAAGCCAAGCTGGCTTAGTTCGCCAGCAGGTGAACTAGGCACTCCCCGGCTAGTTCACCTGCTGGCAAACTAAGCCAACCCGGCTTAGTTTGCCAGGCGAACTAGAGATCTCCCGGATCTCCCGCGGCCCGGATTCAAACTTTACGTCCTTCGACACGGTCGCATTCTGAACCACGGCCGAAGTGTCTCTCGTTTCGTCTCGATCCAACTTATCGTTTGAATTCTACGATAAAAACCGTAAAACTCCGCTTTCCCGAAAGGAACTCGAAGAAATTGATAAAATGGTAACGGTTAAGCAGGACACCAAACATCTCCTAAACTATACGATTTATCCGAGATTTTTCGTTAACATCGTAAAAAACGTCGAGAAAATCGTAAAAAACGGCATCGGATCATGAAACGGTCTCGTTAATGTCGTAAAATGGTTTTTATCGTAAAACGGCCCGAAAGGTCCTAAAACACGATAAAAACCCATCTCGCGACATTAACGAGATCAAACCCAAAGATACGATAACGTTTTGACGGTTTACTCGCAGACGGAAGACAAAAGGCAAGTTTGAAGATAAATAGAAGATTTCCGCGGAAGAAAAGGAAGGATCGATAGGAATGGAAAGTTCTCGATATATTCGGTTTCGAGCGAAATGGAAAGACTAAAACCGCCTAAGGAGGAGTATATAAGGAGGAGGCATAGGGCAGAAGCTGACACACGATTTTGAGAGATCTCACCACCAAAATTAGCATTTAGGAATATTTCCGTTTTCTGTTAGCGAGCTGCGTCTCAATTAGGGTTTTTCGTTCTTAAGCTTTTCGGCTACTCTTTTTGTACCAGTTCTACGCAGATTCGGAATAAGAACCTCTTTGCTCTTAATTTCGTTTATTCACTTTTAAATTCTAAGTTTATCATTTTCCTAATCTTTGTTGTGCGGTTCTGCAGATAGCCGGTTCCTCTGGAAACTTAGGGTTTTCCCGAAGTTCCCTTTTTTATGATTTATTGACAGTAGGTGGATTTCAGGTCTTACAGTTTGGCGTTAGAAGCAGGGGGGGTCGGATCTATCTTACACCGAAGCCGCAACATGTCCAACGAAGAAACGATGACTGGTGACAACCAAACTTGCAACGAACGCGATAACGTTGAAACAACACCACCACAAGATGCGTCTGCGGCCAACATTACAAACGCTAACGCCGAGACCATCGAAAAGATGCTTTCCGAGTTTAACAAAAAATCGGAAGAGCAGGAAAAGCTCATTGGCTCGCTCGCAAAATGGGTTGAAACCCTAATTGCGAAAACCCGAGCAATTTTCCCTCGCGGAACTACTAAGATCCGCGGAAGGAGGCTCAATTTCGGTACTCCTACGGATCGTCCCAGAACCGAGCAGGTTAACTTACCAGAAAAAGATTCCGGAAAAGATAACCCCGACGTGACGCCAAAAAAATCGGAGAAACCTCCTAATCGCGAACAGGAGACCGAGGATGACGGCATCGAAAGGGTGAACCTGGAGACAAGTGACCAGGCCGATTCGTCGGAAGAAGACGCTGACGTCCATCCTAGGAGAAGAAAAACTCGAAGTCCTCTGTCAGAGTCTTCTCCCGAACGTTCTTTTACTGGAAACGAGGGGGAACCCGACTTTGCGCGATACGCAAATACCGCCGAGGAGCGATCTCCGGTTACTCGCAGGAAACTACTGGCGATCTGACCGAGATTCGCGATCTCCGCGAATACATCACCAAAACGGCCGCAGTGGTAAAAGCGGTGAAATCCCAGATTCACCACGCTACCAGCGCCGCAACTGAAATTGACCGACTATTGTACGAGTCTCAGAAAACGCCCTTCACGGCTCGCATCACCCAGATCAAACTGCCCGATCCCGGAAAACTTAAGTTGCCGACTTACGACGGGACGTCTGATCCCAAAGCACACCTACAAGCATTCCAGATCACCATGGGATGAGGCAAGCTCAAGGACCACGAAAAGGACGCAGGCTACTGCCGCCTCTTCGTCGAAAACCTAGAAGGAGCAGCGCTCGAATGGTTCGCCAAACTTAGGCGAAATTCGATCGGAAGTTTCCGTCGACTGGCTTCGGAGTTCCTGAAGCAATACTCGATGTTCATCAACCCGGAAACCTCCGACGCCGACCTCTGGAGCTTGGTGCAGAATGAGGACGAATCTCTCCGCGATTTCATGAGTAGGTTCAAACTCGTCATGGCTAGGGTTAGTGGGATTAGCGACAAAGCCGCCATTGACGCGTTAAGAAAATCGCTCTGGTATAAATCAAAATTCCGCAAGTGGATAACTCTCGAGAAACCGCGGACGATCCATGATGCGCTCCATAAGGCCACTGACTTCATAACCATCGAAGAGGAGACTAAAATCCTGTCCGAGAAGCATAAGCAAACGAAAACATCCGCGAAGGATAACGCGTCCGAGCAGAAGCAGAAAAAGAGGAACTCTCGTAACGACAAATTTGTCCATCACAAGGGACATGATCTCCAAGGGGCGCATAACAACGCCATCAACTCCGGATCGGAGCAAGGGCGAACCACGGGTAACACATGGACGAGAAATTTGAATTACGATGAGAATTCTTTCTGCGACCTCCACCAAACTCGAGGGCATTCCACCGTGAACTGCAAAGTTCTCGGCGCCAGACTTGCCGCAAAATTGGTCGCGGGCAAACTTTCCGAGATATCCAGTGTCAAGGATCTCATCCGCGATTCGGATCGCCTTCCGAAGAACGACAGGAACGCGCGAGCAGAAACTCCGCCTCAGGGAAACCAATCAGGCGAAAAACACGGACGAAGACAAGACAAGAAGGGTAACGACGCTAACCGCCGAAAAATCAACATAATTATCGGTGAATCGCAATACTACAACGACACCGTCTCGTCTATCAAATCCTACCAACGCAAAGCCGAAACCGGCTCGAGATGGAAGGTGCCGACGGATGACTCTCCAAAAGGAGTGATCTCATTCGACGATGCTGAAACCGGCAGAATCAACCAACCTCACGCCGATCCTCTTGTCATCGACTTAGTGATAAGAAATTTAGAAGTCGCTCGGATCTTGGTCGATACCGGAAGTACTGTCAACGTGATCTTCCGCAACACGCTAGCACGCATGGTAATCGACCTCTCGGAAGTCAAGCCGATTCCAAAACCGTTGACTAGTTTCTCCGGCAAGACGTCAATGACCCTGGGGTCAATCCGATTACCGGTTGCCGCAAAAGAAGTGACGAAAATCGTTAACATCGCGGAAGTCGATTTCCCGGCTATCTACAACGTGATCATGAGAACGCCTTGGATAAATTCCATGAAGGCGGTTTTGTCAACATATCACTTAGGCATCAAATTCCCAACACCTACGGGAGTCACAGAAATTTAGGGATGCCAAAGACAATCGCGATCCTGCTTCCTAGCCGAACATAAGCTAAGGCAATTGGCGGTAGCAATCGTGAAACCAAAACGGGCAAAGGTCACGCCACCGCCCGCAGAAGATGATCCAAAGCAAGCAACGGCCGAGAAACCAGAAGTTTCCGCACCCATCTCTTCCACCCGGCCGGAGGAGACAACCCCAGACAAAGACATCGATCCCGCAACTGAAGCGATCGATAAGTCTGCGACAGCCGAGTAAGCACACTCGCACAAACAATCAGAACTACGAGATGGCTTGATTTCCGAAAGGAATACGTATGCAGCTCGCCTAAAGACGAGTTCAGCTATCCCCCCCTTCCAAAACAGGGGGGAGTGGGTGAGTATACGAGTATTCGTATACTTACAAATTTTTTTAAAAAACATTTTCGCTTTGTAATCGAAAAATTTTCAAATTTTTTAATAAATACAAAGTTAGAATATCTCCACTACTATCGAAAACGCAAAAACATTCCAAACATCCGGAAAATCGCTTCCGCAGTAACAACCATTTAATCGTTTTTATAAAACTCGCATATCAAAATATTTTCAGAAAGAACTGGCGAGACGTCGCCTAAACTCTCAAGAAAAATATTTCCCCAAGTCCGTCCGCGACTATAAAAAAACGAACGCTCAGCGATTGGCCCCGTCGAGCACGCTAGCCGTCCTAAACAAACGCATCGACCTATCGGTCCGCATACATCCGACTAGGATAAAATAGCGCGCTATAAAAGAAATCCAAATTTTTGGTCAGCACTTCCGGGCAACTTAGAAATTGTTCCCGGTGAGATGCTCAATTCCAACCATACGAATCATATAAGCCGAGAACCTATCGCGGATTCTAAATCGGTATGGAGTCAGGCTAAAATCGCAACGGGCAAAACAAAAGCCGACTAGTCATCGCATAGCCCCAACCCGAAAGTAAACCTAGGGCTTGCCCTAAACCCAGCACACTGGTCGCTAACGTATCAAGGCATGAATCGAGATCCTAAAGGCATGTCTCTTCGCCCACATCTAAACACTCGCGAAAATCGAAACATCCCTAGTTAAACAAATCGGACGATTTACACCAAAGAGTTAGATAAGAGACGACAACTCGTATTCTTCCCTCACATCTAAAACAAAACACGAATTTCGTACTTAGAAAATATTTTCTTATTAGAAAATCTTCGAATACACACTGCCCAGCGGTAGGGATTCAAAGCCACCAACGACCAGTCTCGGGAAAACAACAACGAAATTCGAAAAACTAATAACATCACACATTGAAATCATCAAACGCAGACTGATCGACTTCACCATCCACATCCGAGATCCCAGGTCCAACTTCGACTGAATCCGGCGATACCACAATGGGATTCCATTGATCCCACATGCGCGCCTTAAGGTCGAAAAATTCAGGCTGCATATCTCTTTCCTGATCCAAGTGTCCCCGCCGCACGGAGAATTCCTCAGAAAACGAATATCTTTCATTCTGAGTTAGGGATAACCCACGAACGATCCCGCCACATTCACGATAATCACCGTACGCATGTTGAGCAACTTCAGCATCCGAACAACCGGTTGCAAATCGCTCACGACGAGCCTTCATCTCTTCGGCAACCTCTCGTTTGCCCGCACGACGAGCACGACGAATCCTTTGATCAGAAAGCTCCTTGGCGCGGCAAGATCTAGCCGCACATTCATCCCTCACGCGAGCAACCTCCCTTGCAACCACTTCTTCGGCTCGGTTGGCCTTGGCCTCTGCCCGAAGACGAGCAACTTCTTTTTCAGCCATGTTCGCTCGAAACTCGGCAAGGCGAGCTTCAGCAGTACGGCTGTCTAGGGCCCGGCTCATGACAAGGAAACCCTACCAAAGAAAAGAATTAAGCGATATCATCCAATGATGAAACTGCTCAAAAAAGAAAATAATAAACACACGTACCTCCTTAGCTTCCTCAGACCCCCTAATAAACTCCGGGACTTGATCATGGTCGATGTCCGGAAAATGGGAGGTCGATGATCCGCCCGCTTTCGTCCAGGCGCCTTCTTCCGTTTGACTATCAAGGAAGTCCTTGAAAATATTGTCAGGAGAAGCCACACGTTCAGAATCATCATCTTCGACAACCGGATTTTTATCCCTTTGAAAGCTTGACTTGCCACTCCTCATAGAGGGAACATACGGAATAAACTCCCCGATAAATGGATCCTCTTCATAAATCGGAGAATCCGCAAAGAGTCGAGATCGGAAGAGGGCAACCGCTTGGCGGACGCGTTGCGGAGAAAAACTGCACCAGCCAACTTCACCACGTTTAAGAGATGTGGTGATGTTCGAGAGATCCACGGGATACGGAGGCAAAGGGTTGGTCACTGCGGAAAAACAGAAACAAATTTTAAAAAAGAAACAAGAGGAAGAAGATTCGTATGAACTCGATTCACATACTTTTCCGACCCCATACGGTCATAAAAAGCGGAATGCAATCCTCCTCGACTGACGCACTGTCAATACGAACGTAGAAGAAATTTTTCTTCCAAGAAGTAGAGAGCGTTGAGCAGCTCGTAACAATTTCTTCACGAGGGCATAGAGTGATCCTCTGCGACTGCCATGTGGGCTTCAACAGGCTCTCGAGATGATCGACGTTAAGGGTAATTCCCGGCTCATAACTCAGCATCAAGAGACCAACGAGTTCCTTTAAACCAGGGGGAGTCAGCTGACTGATCGATAGCCCCAGACTGTGAAGGTAATGAACAATGATTTCCGGGATCAGAAACCATAAGTGGCATTGTTGCAAGAAAATGTTGTAACAAGTGAAGAAACCCTCGGGCGCATCCTTGTTGCCCTCCCCGGCAAGTGGAAGACGAAACTCGACATCCTCTGGAACTCGGCAAAATTCGCGCATTTAATCGATACTGTTAAAAAGAGCCGAGCTCGGATATCCGGAAGTTTGATCGACGTCCGACAAAGCTGGAACCCAAGTCCCAGGCCTAGCGGATCTCGACTCATCTCCCAACGCCCAAAAAGCCTCACGGTCCGTCGGATCGATTAACGGGGACGAATACTCTTCTTTCGGAGCTGAAACTGGACGCTGCGAGCTCGTTCCCTCAGAATTGCGAGAATTGGAGCTAGTTGAGGAACGAGTCCTTCTTCCTGAAAACATGTTTGAAGATCCTCAAAGAAAATAGAGAGAAAAGTTTCTTGGATAAGTTGTAGAAAATGGGGTAAAGAATTCAAAATTTTACTCCATCTACTTATAAGAAAGAATTTTACTATTCACCCTTGGACTTTTGGCCATTAAAGTTCCGCCTAATTCTACCAAACTCGCCAAACAAGCTCAATCCACTCGCAAGAACCCCACGATTCTTACGAGCTGGGGGGGCTAACTGTTGGGGTCAAAACCGGTACAACGGAATCAATAGCCAAAATTCCCCGCAAAAATATAAAAGGAATAGTTTTATAAAACCCAAGAAGTCATTTTATAAAACGAGAAGCCGTTTTATAAAACTCAAAGATCGTTTTATGAAACTCGAGAAGCCGTTTTATAAAACTCGAAGATCGTTTTATAAAGCTTGAAGATCGTTTTATAAAACTCGAGAAGCCGTTTTATAAAACTCGAGAAGCCGTTTTATAAAACTCGAATATCGTTTTATAAAACTCGAAGATCGTTTTATAAAACTCGAGAAGCCGTTTTATAAAACTCGAAGATCATTTTATAAAACTCGAAGATCGTTTTATAAAACTGGAAAAGCCGTTTTATAAAACTCGAAGATCGTTTTATAAAACTCGAGAAGCCGTTTTATAAAACTCGAGAAATCGTTTTACAAAACCGCAAAAGACCAAAACAGCCATGAAGCGCAAAGTAGTCGCAACTAGTTCGCCTGCTGGCGAACTACGCCAAGCTGGCTTAGTTTGCCAGCAGGCGAACTAGAGGCTCACCAACTAGTTCGCCTGCTTGCGAAATAAGCCAGCTTGGCTTAGTTCGCCAGCAGGCGAACTAGAAGCTTCCAACTAGTTCGCCAGCAGGCGAACTAGGCACTCCCCGACTAGATTGCCAACATGCGAACTAGAGATCTCCCGGATCTCCCTCATCCCCGATTCAACACTTACGTCCTTCGACACGGTCACATTCTGAACCACGGCCGAAATGTCTCTCGTTTTGTCTCGATCCGATTTATCATTCGAATTCTACCATAAAAACCGTAAAACTCCGCTTTCTCGAAAAGAACTCGAAGAAGTCGTATAAAACGGTAACAGTTAAGCAAGATACCGAACATCGCTTAAACTATACGATTTATCCGAGATTTTTCGTTAAAATCATAAAAAACGCGTTTTTAATAAAAAACGACGAGAAAATCATAAAAACGGCATCATATTAGGAAACGGTCTCGTATAAAGTCGTAAAACGGTTTTTATCGTAAAACGGCCCGAAAGGTCCTAAAACACGATAAAAACCCATCTCGCGATATTAACGAAATCAAACCCGAAGATACGATAACGGTTTGGTGGTTTACTCGCAGACAGAAGATAAAAGGCAAGTTTGAAGATAAATAGAATATTTCCGCGGAAGAAAAGGAAGGATCGACAGAAATGGAAAGTTCCCGATATATTCGGTTTCGGGCGAAATGGAAAGACTAAAACCGCCTAAGGAGGAGTATATAAGCAGGAGGCATAGGGCAGAAGCAGGGACACAATTTTCAGAGCTCTCACCACCAAAATTAGCATTTAGGAATATTTCCGTTTTCTGTTAGCGAGCTGCGTCTCAACTAGGATTTTTCGTTCTTAGGGTTTTCGGCTACTCTTTTTGTACCAGTTCTTCTTTTTGTACCAGTTCTTACGCAGATTCGGAATAAGAAACTATTTGCTCTCAATTTCGTGTATTCTCTTTTAAATTCTAAGTTTATCGTTTTCTTATCTCATTTCCCTTTTAAATTAGCTAGATAAATCAACAAATTTTCAGTTGGATTTCATATTAAATTACGAAATTATCAATTGGACATTTTTTCTTGTTTTTTTTTTCGCAACAATATCATTTTTCCTATATATATTCTTTCAGTGGAACTCTTCCTCGACTTGTGTCCGGTCCAAACCTAAAGCTTTAACTTCCAATCCCTCTCTTTCTTCTTTACTCCATAGATGGCTAAGAAGAAACTAAACCCATTAGAAGACCCACCAAAATCATCTTCAAGCGAGGAAGATGAAGTCGAGACTCTATCCGGAGAAGCTGAAGAACAGATATCCGACGAATCTTCATCTGAAGAAGAAGACGATCTCATAAATCGCGTCATCATTCCGCCTGCAAAGAATCCAAAAACTCCAGCAAGGCGCGCTGTTGCTTCCGGATCTAAGAATCCCACCGCCGTAACCGTCGCGAGTCCTTGGATAACGGGATCTAAGCGTTCGAGTGAAAAGATCTCCCCGAGGGAGGTTCATGCGAAGAGGTCCAAGAAGGATCCCAAGAAGCCTCTGTTTCAGCGACTGTTTAGCGAAGAAGATGAGATCTCTCTGCTACAAGGTATGATCGATTTCAATTCTGTGACAGGGAAGAGTCCGTACGAAGATATGGATGAGTTTTATGATTACATCAAGAAATCAATTAGCTTTGAGGCTAGTAAGATTCAAGCTACTGAGAAGATTAGGTCTCTGAGGAAGAAGTATATGAAGAAAGTGCAGAGAGGTGTAGAGTCTATGCCGAAAGCTCATGATATGGAATGTTTTAAGCTGTCCAAGTATATTTGGGGATCTAATGGAATGGCTCTCAGGCCTAATGTGAAGAAGAGTGAGAAGAAACTTGAATCTGTGAAGCCTCATGGTAAAGAGGTAGAGAAAGAAGTTGAATCTGATGGGTCGCTAAAGAAGAAACTGGACTTTTCGGAAGCTAATGGTGAAAATGTAGAAGAAGATAGAGAGGTGTTGGGTGATGGTGAGAAGGAAGAAGAAGAAGAAGAAGAAGAAGATAGAGAGGTGTTGGTTAATGGCAAGAAGATACAAGTAGATAAAGAAGTGATGATTACTGGAGATTCAATGTCTCTTGGTGTGATGAGAGCATCTGACTGGTTTGAAGACTCGTTTCTTGTTGGAACCATTGCGAGTTTAGGTGTGGGTGAACGGTTTGTGAAACAGAAATGGAGCATGGTGGCTGTGGAGACTAAGAAGAAACTGGAAGAGAAGTGGAAGTTGTTGCAGGCTAAAGAAATGGAACTTGTGTTGCAGAAGACTGACTTTATGCGTGAGGTTGGCTCTGTAATTGCTGAAGCATCTTACCAAGGCAACATTATGTAGGTTTATCGGTTCAGGTTTGAGATGTAATGTCTATTTTGTTTTCTAATTTAGGAGTTTATTTATGTTTCTACATTCTGGTTTTCTGGTTGATCTTGTAAACTCGTGGAAGTAATTAAAGTTCTTGCAAGTTAGGCAATTAGCAATAATAGTCTGCAGTTTGCAGGCTTTTTACCTTTTTTTTTAAGACCATTTCCAATGATTTCTCTCATTTTTTTCTTCAAAATGAAATAAATTTAAAATGAAGTTTTGATTTGTTCCAATAGTTTTTCTCATTTTCTCTCTCAATTATTATTATATTGATTTTCAATTTTTATTTATTGTAAATAACACCTTTTATTTCATAAGATTTAAAATTATATTCACTTATTATTAAATCCTATAATTTTACTAAACTTTGAACTTATAAAAAAATAAATATTTATTACATTAATAAAAATACATAACAACATATAAAGCAATAGTAGAATTGTACTTAAACAATGCTATTACTATATTTTTCTCACAAATGATCAATCAAACTATAATAATGGTATTGTTTTCTATTTTGTTTTCTTTTGTTTATATATTATAATTTATAAAAACTATAGATTTAAAAATTATATTTTAATAACTAATTATTGGTAATTATATTTTAAGAAGTTTAATTAGTATATACTTCTTAGATATAAAATTATAAAAGTCATGTTTAGTGTTAATGTTTTGTTTATGCATAAAATAAAGATTATCAAAAAAAATAAAAGACCTTGCTGTAAATAAAAAAATTTAACATCAAATTGAAATTGTGAATAGTGTTCTCTCAAATTTAAGAAAAAAAACTGTTCATATCCTTACTTTTATTCTCAAAATGAAATACCATTAAAATGGAATTCTTTCATTTTTCTGATATTTTCCTTCACTTTGAAGTACTATTGGAGATACTCTTATAGAATTTCCACTAGATAACAAAAATAAGAAGTATAATTAGCTAAATTATACTTAGACATAGGCCTGACAAAAATCCTTATTTTATCTTTCAAGCACGATTCTAAAATTTATCAAACCTAACATTATTATCATTTAAATGCAAAAACCAGAGAAATAAAATTTCATCTCCTTTTTCTTTTTTTTCTTTCTAAATCTCTTATTATCCCCTAAAGATAGTTATTTCTTTGATCTTGTGATGGTTTCTTCTTCGCATCATGAAGATATTACATCTGGGTTCATTGATTTTAAGATAAAATCTTCAGTTTTCTCTGCAATGGATATGGCAGCAATGGAATGAAATTTTCATATTTTTATTGTTGATGATAGTTTATTTGATCGGAAACTCTTAAAGAGATTGCTTCAAGAGTCTTATTGTCAAGGTAATTAAAAAAGCATGAATAAGTTTTTGTAGCTTGAAAGAATCGAAAAAAGATCTAACCTTTATGTTTTTTTTGGTATTTGCAGGTCCGGCTCAAAGTTTTTTTGGGCCCATGGCAAAATTTTTTTTTTACATATACTATAGTAATTGAAAAATCTAAGACTTTTTTATATGTGTTTTTAATAAAAAATTGTGTCCTTTTCTTTTAGTATTTGTATTTTTTTCTCAAAATTAGGCTCTTTTTCTTAAAATTTAGACATTTTTTCCTTAAAATTAGGCTATTTTTCTTTATCTTTTATACAAAAAATATTTTGGATCCATGGCCCATACCCCTTTGACCATGAGTCCAAAAAAATGTTAATTCAGGCTAAGGCTTTAAAGTTTCTAGGTTTAAAATAAGGGCATTAAAGTAACGACCCAATTGCTCTTTCTACATCTCAGGTTTGAAAATTTTACTCCTTTCTTTTGAAAATGTCACTTCAATGCTAAGTTTTATTGATGGTTTTGGCTTTTGACATGAAGTGGAAATGAATTTTATCATTACAGATTATTGTATAGTAGGAATGACTAGTTATGATTTGCTTAAGAAAATCAAGGTGTTTGTTGTGATCCATCTTGGCTTTTAGGTTCAAGGGTAAGAACACCCAATATCAAATTTAGAGACAGAGTAGAGTTTCTCAACCCTCACAGAAGTGTATTCAGTTCTCCTCGGGGCATCCACAATTGCTTGCGTTCCAACTAAACCCATCCTTGGTGATTCACCTATGAATTCAGATGTGAGAAAACATTGTTTACATACTTTCTGTAATATGTTCAACAGATACATTATAAAACCTGTTGGTGTCAAAGTCGCTCACAACGGAATCAATGGCAAAAAGTCTCCGCAGAAAATATAAAAGAAATCGTTTTATAAAACTCGAAGAATCGTTTTATAAAACTCGAAGAATCGTTTTATAGAACTCGAGAATCGTTTTATAAAACTCGAGAATCATTTTATAAAACTCGAAAAATCGTTTTATAAAACTCGAGAATCGTTTTATAAAACTCGAAGAATCGTTTTATAAAACTCGAGAATCGTTTTATAAAACTCGAAGAATCGTTTTATAAAACTCGAAGAATCGTTTTATAATACTCGAGAATCATTTTATAAAACTCGAGAATCGTTTTATTAAACTCGAAGAATCGTTTTATAAAACTCGAGAATCATTTTATAAAACTTGAGAATCGTTTTATAAAACTCGAAGAATCGTTTTATAAAACTCGAGAATCGTTTTATAAATCTCGAGAATCGTTTTATAAAACTCGAAGAATCGTTTTATAAAAATCGAAGAATCGTTTTATAAAACTCGAAGGACCGTTTTACAAACCCGCGAAAAATCGAAACCGCCGTAAAACGCGAACTAGCTTCGTCCCAGCTAGTTCGCCCAACGGCGAACTAAGCCAAGCCGACTTAGTTCGCCGGTGGGCGAACTAGCCTCGTCCCGGCTAGATCGCCGTTAGGCGAACTAAGAGGCGCTAACTTTGCCCCACAGCTTCATATCGCCTAGTTCGCCATATGGCGACCTGGCCAAGCTGAACTAGCTCGTCGTACGTCGAGCCGACCATCCAGAGGCTCGATCTCCCATATCCTTGATTCAAGGCATACCTCCTTCGACACGATCGTATTCCAAATCACGGTCGAAATGTCTCCCGTTTTGTCTCGATCCGTCCTATCGTTCGAGTTTTATGATAAAAACCGTAAAATTTTGTTTTCTCGAAAAGAACTCGAGGAAATCATATAAAACGGCAACGGTTAAACGAAACCCCGAATATTGCCTAAACTATACGATTTATTCGAGATTTTTCGTAAAAATCGTACAAAACGCGTTTTTAATAAAACCCCGAGTAAATCGTAGAAAACGGCAACGATTAATCGAAACATCGAACATTGCTTAGCTTTACGATTAACTCGAGAAACTTATCTAAAAACGACATCGTATTTGGAAACGATCTCTTCTAAAGTCGTAAAACGGATTTATCGCAAAATGGCTCGGAAAGTCATAAAACGCAATAAAAGCCACTCGCGACTTTAAACGAACTCCAACCCGAAGATACGACGACGTTTTGGCGATTTACTTGCGGAAAGAAGATAAATGTCAAACTTGAAGACAAATGTCAAGTTTGAGGATAAATAGAAGATTTCTGTGGGAAAAAAGGAAAGATCGAGATAAATGAAAGATTCCTATTAAACTCGAATCTGGGAGAAATGGAAAGACTAAACCGCCTAGGAAGGGAGTATATAAGCAAGAGGCATAGGGCAGAAGCAAAGGGACGAAATCCAGAGCTCTCATCTGAGACTTTTACAACTTTTCTAGACTTAGAATTTTCCGCACTTAGAAACTTAGGCTTTTTCTCGACAAGTTCGGTTTCTATGACTGGCGCTCAATTACTAGACGAACTCGCCTAGGCGGTTCGATCTGTGGTCCAGCTCTATCAACTGAACTACATTTGACTTGATCCTCGAAAGGGGTACGTAGGCAGCCTTTCATAAGGTTCAGTCCGAAATCAATCAAATCCTTTTTCTTATCTTTTTCCGTCTTTTGTTATCGAGCTGCGACTCGATTAGGTTTAAGGTTTTTATGTTGATAACTCGCTGACGGCCTTGCGGCCAAAGCCTTTGTAAACCCTTGTAATGATCGCAACGCTCTTACGCGAAATCGAAATAAGATCAACTTTTTCTTTAAATTCGTTTTCTTACGTTTTTCATATTTTTTCGCATTTATTTGGTTACTTGTCGTTGGCTTTCGCAGAGATACGTAAGGGAGTATATAAAATTGTTTACATACTTTCTGTAATATGTTCAACAGATACATTATAAAACCAGTTATACTTACGCAAATCAGGTTCCTTGAAATAATCTATATACTGAAAGCCATTCGATGAAGTAAATGTATCAGGCTATAAACATTTGTACCGGTTGTCAGGTTATAAACGTTTGTAAATATACATGTTGATGCAGTTTTCTAATTATTAATTATTAGGCCAAAACATTCAGTAATCTACAATGTATTCTTATTTTTGAACCACTATATATACAAACCAGAAAATAACCGGATATTCATAAACTTACAACAACACATGCTTTGTATCTCCAATTTAATAACCGGATATATCTAGTAGCAAATCAATCTGTTTAAGAACTAAACAGTCTTCACCAAAACTACAGTTCAACCGTGATCTCCACAACATTATTTTTTTTGCCAAAGAAACAATCTATGTCAATTATTTTGTCATAAAACTTTGCCATGGTTTCTCTGCATAGTAGGCGTGTCAGTAGACTGCAAGGAAAAATTAGACATTTTACCCTGATTTATCAACCAAATCTACAAATTCAAAAAATATCTGCATGCTATTGCAATTTACATCTTGATTATGTATATTCACCTAATTAAGCTTTTTCTTTTTAAATCCTAAAGCTCCATCAACGTCAGTCGTTTACTCTATTGAAAATCCTCTAGCCGGCATTATCTATCATATTCTCTTGTTATGTTTCGGAGCACTCGATCATAAATAGAGAAACTGATGGTGCTTTCCATGCGCATTGGGAACAATTAGAATCCATTTTTTTAATGAAATATATATTATTCATCCCAAAAATGGATATTAAGGTCGGATTACAAGCTCGGCAAAAATATCCCAAATCAAAACATAAACAAAGCTACCTTCTCTCACCCACTAACCCCGGCACATTTTGGTAGCTTGTTTTAGATACATCAAGAATCTGGATGTCGTTCTCAACTTCTCATCCTTCAACGATGGCTGCGGTTAGGTGAGATTCTCCTTGTTGCCTCGGATGTCGAGACTATTCACGTCGCTTCCAAGGAAGCTAGCTCCCGATCAGTTACGGACTTGTAATCTCCACTTCCACTATGCACGCAAGCAGAAAGGAGGAGGGAATAAAACACAACCATGTGAAAATCGGTCCTTCCACCTGTACAATTTCCAATATTCTGAAAGACACACATTGAAAATCAGTCGATGTAGACTTCTCATCACGGACGGAGGCAAGAAGACGGGAACAGGATTACAGCTACAAGAAGCTTCAGCTAACACTCCAGGACCTGCAAAAGAAACTATAGCGGTGCCACACTACCGAGAGAAAGACCCGTGGCACTGGGATGTGAGGCAACACCAATTGAACTACCAAGAAGAAGATAATCTTCGGACCACAAGAATCCTCCGAAATCCTTTCCAATCGCCCTCCTCGAGGACAGAAGAGGGTCAAGTCTTTGATGACTAAAATTGAACTTGTGGCACGGTTCAACCAATACAATGAAGCAAAGAGCGAAGATCCAAAAGGAGCAAGTCGATAATGCTCCATCAGGTGACTGAAACTAATCGCGGGGAAGCGATTTAGCTAATGAGAGATAAGAGACTCCACAGCCTCAAAATACCATAGACGACTAACTTCGAGACCTGATACACCCTAAATAGGATCACTCGTCCGGATTAGTAAAGGATATGAACTCATACGGTTAGGAATGAGAACTGATGGAATGAAGGGTGACACAAGAGGTGCAGAATGACTCTTGATCCTACCAGATTTCGATGGAAAGGAGTTCACAGCCGAGTTCTACTACCCTTGGCTTCCGTCGAGGTGAAATGTATGTGAGAAACGGGGCCATACGGAGAAGGTATGTGTGATGAAGAAAAGGGAGAAGAAACATGGGGATAATGGAGCTGTTAAGGGAAGTGCTTCTAAAGCTGGTAACACAGTCACTAAAGATGCAGGAAATAAAGCTATGGAAGAAAGGTCACAATCAGGGGTGATGGGTACTTTGATGAAGGCTCATGAGGTAACTGTAAATAATGAAGTTAAGGGAGTTGTAGAGAGTCAAGAAGTTATGGAAAATGTCTGGTCCTCTCCAAGCAGGCAAAGTACGAAGGTCACAATCTAAAAATCTATGTAGAGATGAATCTGTAGTTCAGATCTCGGCGTCTAAATATTCTGTATTGAGTGTGGATGATGAAGAAGAAGGGGAAGCTCAACCAGAAGAATTACATGAGGAAGTGGAAGTAAACATTGAGGAAGAAGAAGTGAATGATATAACAGAGGAAGATTTATTGGAAGACGAGATACATGAATAGAAAACTAAGGTTAATGAGAAAGCAGCAGTGCAAAAAGGGGGGGGGGGAGAGAGTCCAGAAGACTAGAGCTCAGAATGCAGATCCTAAGAGTAAAAGGTCTTCTAGACGTAAATTCCAATCATGGCGAGTTTTTTGTGGAATGTGTGCGAATTGAATAAAGTTTTGAAGCATTGTGTTTAGTGAGTGGATTTATAACAGGCAGATGCGATTTGGATGTATATTGGAAGAAAGGGTTAAGGAGGGAAAAGCATAAAAGATTTTGAATACAGTGTTCAGGGATTGGTCTTCTATTACAATTATGAAGACAGTCGGGGAGGAAGAATTTAGTTCCTTTGGAGGGATATGGTTTGTATTACTCTAGTCTACAATTCTGATCAAATAATTTTTGTGCTGGTGGGGCATAAGGAGGAGGAAGAATTTTATTGTACGTGTGTCTACGCTAGTAACCAGGTAAATGAGAGAAGAGTGTTGTGGGAAGATTTTACTCTTCAGCACAGTTCCCCAATTTCAAAAATAAGGCTTGGATGATAATTTAGATCCTAAAATCTACACTAAGTATTTGAATGTAAAACTGGAGAAGAGAAAAGATGTGGGCAACGATATCCTCAGAACACAACGATGTAGTTAGGTACAAATCGACAAAATGGACTTTATTCTTATACCGAATAGCATAGAGATATCGAGAGAAGGGAGATCGTGACTGAACTCGGGATCGAACTGCCTATGTACCCGTCAAGGGATCAAGTCTAAACGTAGTTCGATTATAATCATCTTGAATGAGATGTCGGTTTCATCGGTCTCAAGCGGGACGTCGGGTTACTTCGGTCTCAGTCTTGTGTGGATTATCGGTTTTGTGTAAACGGCATCGTACGAATACGAGCTCGTGTCGTGCATGATCAAGGTATGTCATCGTGACCAATAAGATTGAAACATATTGATTAATCATGGAAGTGATTATATATATCATGACCGCATGTCCTGTTGAATGAGAGATCTTTTTAGTCTTGAGCTCTCATCCAAAGGTGTGGATAACGTCTTTTGTCAAGCGTGACCTCATGTAGAAGAGAAACATGGTTTCTCCTTCTTCTCTAGCATTATGTCTTCTTTTATTTATGTATATATTTTCTCGGAAAAGATCTCCCCCTCGAGAGCAACCTCTTGTCCTCTTTTATACCAAGAGCTCGTCTCTTCCTTCCGTAATGTTATTGCACGTGCCTTTATAGTCTTGCTCTGACTTCCACATCTTCAGGGAAGTTTGGTTTGTTTAAGGATCTTCCACGTACACCACTTTAGGAGGAATATCTTTTACTTAGTAACATCCTCTTCAACTTCATGTGTAAGTCAAGTGATCTTTTTCTAATAATCATCAACTGAAACCAGTTACATGTATTGGGCCTCGAGATCAAAATGGGCTGACTTGGGCTATACTCAATAATATTGTTAATAGCATAACTCTTTTGGTGGGAGGAATTTAGTGCTAAATCATGGTCCAACATTTGCCCCCTAGTTCTTCAAGCGAGGTGACGAGCTTAGAGAACTAAAAATCTTTTAACAACACAACTCCAAATCGACTTTTTCTGGAGTTTGTGAAGTTGTTCGTTTGACAGTGACATGCAAGGGAGACTACACTGAATGGTTGATATTAGCTCTTTTATGATCAAAACGTGATCTCGATCTAATCCGTTGGATGCATCGCGTCGAATCCTTTGAAGTTCGTTTGATCATTGAGATCATTTTTACGTTGTGGGTCAGTACAAGAGTCTATGTAGTCTATTGAAAAATGTTTCGGGAGAGATAAGAATGGATTGGAGCTCGTGGTTGTACAAGTAGTGCGCCGGGCTTGTTAACTGAGTTGCTGAGTTTGAGTGTGAAAAATTCCCTTCATCTCTTGGTAGAATGGGCAAGTATTTTAATGGAATTTGTTTTTTTTTTTGTTTAGTTGCTTTTGAAGTGATTATGGTCGTTCATTTCTTGCTGATTTGAATATTTGTAAATATTTTGTGTTTGTGTAAGGTGTTAGAAATATATATATATATATATATATATATATATATATATATATATATATATATATATATATATATATATATATATCCCAACGAATCATCAACTCAATGTAAAATGATGGCTACACGTAGAGAGCGAACATGTATTTTTGGTTTGACTATATGAGCAATTTATATTGCTTATCCTTTAGATGTTTTGCGAGAAAGAAGCTGATCAGGAATCTAACTTGCGGGCTGGCGGCGGCTGTAGGACGTGGTTTATCGATGTTATTTTTGACACGGAGGGTGATTTAGGTTGATGGGAGCTTGGGTCTTTGGAGACCGCGTGGTAAAATTCGCTAAGAGTTCGAGCTCGAGCTAGAGCAAGAAGAGTGTATAAAACATTATGCGGTTTGTATAAGTTTCTTTATGAAGTTATGATACAAAATGATGAATCATTATGAATTTGATAATTTAACAGGTCGTGATAGTAATGCGAGAATCTATGTTATCTGATGCAATATGTTGATATACATAAATAGATTGTAAAGAACTGTTTACCGACATGGGCGTGTTCCGGTCTTGGTGACAGCGAACTAGCGGAGAAGGAATTGTGTTGGTCGTTTGTTTGTGTTCCTTGCGTAGTTGATGAGAGATGATGTGGTTGTGAATTATTGACTTGATGCTTGTGTACAACTCGTAGTACGTTTGCCACTTTCGGTTTTGTTTTTCAAAATATTGTTAGACAACACGCGATCCCTGAATATTTCTGTATGGCTTGTCCCATATCATTTTCTTTCACAGGAAATAATTCCATGGTTGGGAGCTTCTTTGATATGATATTGGATAAAATCTGTTTGTTTCAATCTACCTGACCAAAGTAGGTCGGGATCATTTGAGGTCGGGCTGCTTCTGCAGTAAATGATTCTTTTTTCATAACAAAGTGGATGGATTGTTATTCATCGCTCTTTCAAGGGTCCAGCTTATCTTAGGTCGGCATTGGTGCTTTCAATTAAGTTCGATTATCGACCCATTCGTGATCAAGCTATTTGGAGATTCGACTTGTTTTCTTCTAGGAGTAGGATTCTGTTCCTGCTCCTTGAGTTACCGGATTTCGTCCTAGATGGAGCTTGATGCCTGTCGGAGGAGGATGACTTATCTACATCCTTTCGTGCTTCACGAGCTCATTTGAGATCGAGTTCATTTGTCTTTTAATTCAGATGAGAGATCTGTTTCTGCTTCATGTTGGTCAAATATGTATCATACACATACCATATCCAAGTGCCTAGGGTCTCGAACTATGGTTGTGACGGCTCATATTCTTTTGGCTTCCGTACTGGGAGTATTGGAGTTCGTATGGATTATCATCCTACTTAAGGGATGTCTCAAAGTTTGGTACTGAAATGATCGAGTTAACAAGGGACCTCGTGAAATTTTACGATCTCGTGAGATCGAATGTGACCTCGGATCTGATGGTGTTTGTCTTCTAATTCTAGTGAATCGGATGGAAGCGGTCTGCAACTCTTGGTTTCATAGTTGTGGATCAAGTCTGCTGCAGCTAGAGCTGATCTTTTATCAATCAAGTCAGATTTCATCACTCTTGAGAGATACATCGGTTTCCTGTTCTTGAGTGAGGATTTATCTTTATCGGTTTTGGACAAGATGTCGGTTTTGGTTCGAATAAATAACTAACCCGAAAATTTATCGATCTGACATCTTGATCTTGTTAAATCAAACAACATTTGTAGAAGAGTTCGCGTCTTTTTCCATCATCATAAATAAAGTAATGATTTCATCCTTGTTGTAATATGGACACATCTTTACTTTGTGTAGCACACATAAGTAATCGACTGTCCTTCCTTCTTGAATAATCTGTTACAGGAAAGTCGTTAGGAGATTAAAGACGCGTGTCAGTTGGTGAGTGGGAGAGAGTTGGAGGATAACCGTAAAGGAAGGACGAGTTAAAGGACGACACGTGTTATATTTGGATTGGTGGTGTTCTTCAGCTCGAGGAAGTATAAAAACAGAGTAGTTGAGTTCGTTGTATTTTCATTCGGAAAAGTTGTGATTGTACATTTCTTGATTCTTAATAAAATTCTGGAATTCTCAGGTTAGTTCTTCTTTGGGAAAGATCGTTCTTGTTTCGGGATCTTTTGCAATTAGAACTCGATTTGGNTGAGTTCGTTGTATTTTCATTCGGAAAAGTTGTGATTGTACATTTCTTGATTCTTAATAAAATTCTGGAATTCTCAGGTTAGTTCTTCTTTGGGAAAGATCGTTCTTGTTTCGGGATCTTTTGCAATTAGAACTCGATTTGGTGTTTTACGAACGGCGAATCGATTGATATTAACGATAACTCTGGTTTATCGTTAACAGTGGTATCAGAGCTATCTCATCCTTGGAGTAGCAATTTGTGATCGGAGATTATGGCGGAAACTCGTTCGCAAGCGATGATACGTGAGACGGCGGCGCGTGAGGCGGAGGAAGTCGCGGGATCTCGATTTGATGCGATTGAAAGGGCGATTGCGTTGCAGAACGAGAGGACGACGCAAATCGGAGATAACGTACGAGAGATGATGGAAACATTTAAGGCGCTCACAAATCGGAATCCGATGAATGCGTCTACAAGTGCGGTGAATCTAGATAACGAAGAAAACCGCGGTGGTGGAGATAACGAACCTCATCGACGAACTTATCATCACGGTTATCGTCAAAATAATAATGGTATGACGAGAATGGCAAAGATTGACTTTCCGAGATTTGATGGTAGTAAGGTGAAGGAGTGGTTTCCAAAAGTAGAACAGTTTTTCATGATTGATGGTACACCGGAGGAAACAAAAGTTAGCTTAGCGTCGATGCACTTTGATGGTGAAGCTGCGGCTTGGCATCAAGCTTTGGTGCAAGAAGATGAGGAAGCGTTAATCTTGAGAAACTGGAGGGGATATAGGAATAGGCTCAAAGAAAGGTTTGAGGAAGTTCTAGATGATCCTATTGCTGAACTTAAAGAGTTAAAAGAAACGGAAGGTATTAAAGAGTATCATGCGAAGTTCGAGTTGATTAGAGCGAGACTTCGAATGTCTGAAGAGTACTTACTAAGTGCTTATCTAGCTGGATTGCGTTTGGATACTCAAATGCATGTGAGGATGTTTCATCCTACATCAACTAGGGAGTGCTTAGTGTTGGGTCGCTTGTACGAGAAAGCACATCCAAGAAAGGAGTTTAGAAATACTTGGGGAGCAAGTAAACCGCAGCTACAGTCTAATCAACAGAAAGGACTAATTGCTGTGAAAAAGGAGGATGGTATGAAGAGTAAGGAGGATAATCCACGACAAAAAGAGGTTCAGAACAAGATTAAGCCTTTTTTGTCTCAGGCTGAGATGAGTGAACGAAGGGCCAAAGGATTATGCTACTATTGCGATGAGAAGTTTACACCTGACCATTATCTGAAACATAAGAAAACGCAACTCTATTCGTTGGAATGTGAAGAAGAGGAGGTATTCCATGAAGCGTTGGACTATGAAGAAGATGATGATCGGTTGCAGGAAGGAGAACAAGCGAGGATATCGATCAATGCTATCTCTGGTATCACGGATTATACAACTATGAAAGTTCGTGGTTACCATGGGAAGAAACCGATTTATGTTCTCATTGATTCGGGTTCAACACATAACTTTGTTGATTCCAAGATAGCAAAGTTGTTGGGATGTCAAGTCAAGGAAGCAGGAAGGACTAAAGTCTCAGTGGCAGATGGTAACAAAATTGCAGTATGTGGGAAGATTGAAGGTTTTACATGGACGTTTCAGGGGCAACAATTTACCTCTGATTTGATGGTTATTCCTTTGGGAGGTCATGATGCAGTGTTGGGCGTACAATGGTTGGTACAACTTGGTCCTATAACGTGGGACTTTGACAAACTGGAGATGAGGTTTAAATGGAGGAATCAAAGAGTAATGTTAACTGGCATTAAACCAGGATCGGTGAGGGAAGTGAAGTATAGGAAGAGACTTCAGCCTCAGGAGGAGAACATGCAGTTGCATATGATTTACGCTTATGAAGATGCAGAGGAGGAACCACTCAGGTTGAATGCATTGGAAGTTAATGCAGAATCTAGTGTTTAGAGTAAGAAGATTGAGAAGTTGACCGAGGAGTTTGCTGATATATTCAAGGAACCCAAAGCTTTACCTCCTTTCAGGGACAATCATAACCATAAAATAGTCTTGAAAGAAGGAGCTGAACCTGTTAACCAAAGACCCTACCGTTATGCAGTATATCAGAAGAATGAGGTGGATAAGATGGTGCAAGAATTGTTGCAAGCAGGAACAGTCCAACCGAGTTCAAGCCCTTATGCTTCACCGGTTGTTTTGGTCAAGAAAAAAGATAACACCTGGAGGTTGTGTGTAGACTATAGACGCTTGAACAACATGACTGTTAAGGATAGGTTTCCTATTCCCTTAATAGACGATTTGATGGATGAGTTGGGAGGATCATCAGTGTATTCAAAGATAGACTTGAGAGCTGGATATCATCAGCTGAGGATGGATGCGAATGATGTTCACAAAACAGCTTTCAAGACACATAGTGGTCACTACGAGTATTTGGTGATGCCCTTTGGGTTAACTAATGCACCGGCAACATTCCAAGGTTGGATGAATGGTGTTTTCAGAGAATATCTCAGGAAATTTGTGCTTATATTCTTTGATGATATTCTGATATATAGCTCGTGTGTTGAGGATCATGTCAAGCATCTGAGGAAGGTTTTTGAGCTTATGAGAGTTAATCAGATGTTTGCTAAGTAGAGTAAATGTGCGTTTGCAACATCTAGAGTGGAGTACTTGGGTCATTTTATACAAGCTGAAGGCATCTCTACGGATCCTAACAAGATCAAGGCAGTAGCTGAGTGGCCAACTCCTAGTAACTTGAAGAAATTAAGAGGATTCTTGGGTCTTGCTGGCTATTACAGACGTTTCGTTAAAGACTTTGGTATAATAGCAAGACCATTAACGGCGTTGACAAAGAAAGATGCATTTCAATGGACTGCAGAAGCTCAAACAGCATTGGATCAGCTGAAGAAAGCACTGTGTTCTGCACCAGTTTTGGCTCTTCCGCAGTTTGATAAGCCGTTTATTGTCGAGACAGATGCGTGTAGTCAGGGTATTGGAGCTGTTTTGATGCAGGGTGGTCATCCTTTGGCATACATTAGCCGTCATTTAAAGGGTAAACAATTGAGTTTATCCATTTATGAAAAGGAATTGTTAGCAGTGGTTTTTGCAGTACAAAAGTGGAGGCATTACTTGCTGACAAATCACTTTGTGATCAAGACGGATCAAAGGAGCCTTAAGTACTTGTTAGAGCAGCGATTGAATACGCCTATTCAACAACAATGGCTGCCTAAACTCTTGGAATTCGACTACGAGATACAGTACAAGCAAGGCAAAGACAATGTTGTTGCAGATGCGTTGTCTCGTGTAGACGGATCAGAGATTTTGCACATGGCAATGACGGTGCTTGAATGTGATTTGTTGAAGCAGATTATGGAGGAGTATGAAAAAGATGTAGTGTTGAAGGAGATAATTGAAAAAGTGAAGAAGGAGCCTCATGGAACGCGATTCTACACATGGTCTCAAGGAATTTTGAGGAGGAAAAATAAGATAGTGGTGCCTGCAGTGGTGAGTCTCAGGGAAATGATTTTGAAATGGCTTCATGGCTCAAGTCATTCTGGTCATTCAGGGAGAGATGTGACAGTGCAGAGGGTTAAAAGTTTGTTTTACTGGAAGGGATTGGCTAAGGATGTTCAAGCATTTTTACGAGCCTGTACGGTCTGTCAGCAATGTAAATATGACACTGCAGCATATCCTGGTCTCTTGCAACCCTTGCCGATTCCAGAAGGCGTATGGATGGATATCTCAATGGATTTCATAGATGGTCTACCTATGTCTGCTGGTAAGACAGTGATATTTGTGATAGTGGATCGTCTAAGCAAAGCTGCTCATTTTATAGCTCTTGCACATCCGTATACTGCATCTTCAGTGGCACAAGCGTTTCTGGATAACGTGTTCAAGTTACATGGGATGCCTCGTTCAATAGTCAGTGACAGGGATCGTGTGTTTGTCAGTGACTTTTGGCAGGAGTTGTTTCAGTTGCAGGGATGTTCATTGAATCTGTCTACAGCTTATCACCCACAGAGTGATGGCCAAACGGAGGTAGTCAACCGTTGCTTAGAGACGTATTTACGTTGTATGACAAGTGATAAACCTAACCTGTGGAGTCGGTGGTTACCTCTTGCTGAGTATTGGTACAACACTACGTTTCACTCTGCTACACAAGCGACACCTTTTGAGATAGTCTATGGTCAAGTGCCTCCGATTCACTTACCATATCTACCGGGAGAGTCAAAGGTCCATGTGGTAGCTAAGAGTCTGCAGGAAAGGGAGGATATGATTCTGATCTTAAAGTTCCATTTGATGAGAGCTCAACACAGAATGAAACAGGTTGCAGATAGACACAGAAGTGAAAGGTCTTTTGAGCTTGGCGACTGGGTGTTTGTGAAGTTGCAACCTTATAGACAGCAATCGGTGGTGCAGCGTTCATCTCAGAAAATCTCTCCTAAATACTATGGACCTTACAAAGTCTTAGACAAAGTGGGAGCGGTGGCGTATAAGTTGCAGTTACCATCTTCTTCTCAGGTGCATCCAGTGTTCCATGTGTCTCAACTGAAACGTTTAGTGGGGAATGTGGAAACAGCTAATCAGTTACCTTCGACTGTCACTGATGTGACTCTCAAGGAACCAGAGTTTTGCTTGGCACGTAAGATGGTTAAGCGTAGAGATCAGGCTGCTACGATGGTCCTTATACAGTGGACGAATCAGACAGCTGAGGAGGCAACATGGGAGTTCTTGTCTGATATGCAGCAGAAGTATCCGAGTTTTGAGTTTTGAAACCTTGTGGTCAAGGTTGTCGAAGGAGGGAAGATTTGTTACAGGAAAGTCGTTAGGAGATTAAAGACGCGTGTCAGTTGGTGAGTGGGAGAGAGTTGGAGGATAACCGTAAAGGAAGGACGAGTTAAAGGACGACACATGTTATATTTGGATTGGTGGTGTTCTTCAGCTCGAGGAAGTATAAAAACAGAGTAGTTGAGTTCGTTGTATTTTCATTCGGAAAAGTTGTGATTGTACATTTCTTGATTCTTAATAAAATTCTGGAATTCTCAGGTTAGTTCTTCTTTGGGAAAGATCGTTCTTGTTTCGGGATCTTTTGCAATTAGAACTCGATTTGGNTGAGTTCGTTGTATTTTCATTCGGAAAAGTTGTGATTGTACATTTCTTGATTCTTAATAAAATTCTGGAATTCTCAGGTTAGTTCTTCTTTGGGAAAGATCGTTCTTGTTTCGGGATCTTTTGCAATTAGAACTCGATTTGGTGTTTTACGAACGGCGAATCGATTGATATTAACGATAACTCTGGTTTATCGTTAACATAATCTGAATCTTTTTTTCGTCATGTTGGAACATAATGGCTCTCCGTAATTGAAAACTGCATAACAGTAGAAAATAATAGCTTTTCTATTATTATCTTTCTCCTCGAGAGTTCTTTTTTTGAGGAGGTGGAAGTGGTAATTGTGAGCTCACGAGCTCTCTTCCTTCATCATCGGGAATTTTGTTTCCGAATGATTGGTAAATTTTCAGGACTTATGTTAGATGAACTTTAAATGACTATATCGATGAGTTATACTCATGTTCTTGATCGTCATAACGATCGGATTCGATGTTACCAAATAGAAGAAGCCTTGTTGTCTATCAGTATGTTGACAGCTTCGACCTTGATACAATGCATTTTTGATAATTTCTCCTCCTATTTTGAGAACGGCGTTTAGGCTTTAGCCAATCTCAGAGCACTGCGAGACGGATCGGAAAACAGAACAAGATGACTTGGTCACCAAGCGAAGTTAAGATTTGGCCTAAGATCAAGCAAACGGTGTGTGTTGTGATGTTGAAACATCTTCACGGGTGATGAAGTAAGAAGCTCGAAACGCAAGCAAGAGGGAGATGGTGATCCGTCGCACTCGATAGAATCTTTGACGGTGGTGGCTTGCGATGACTAAGACCGCATCCTCGTTGTTGGTGGTGGAATATTCCCCTTTACAAGGCCCACTGAATAATGGGTCCGACCCATATGAGCTCCGGCTTAGTGAGATAGCGCATCGCTGGTTAACGACTAATCATGCTTAATTTGGATAATCTCCTGTGATTATTCGAGTTAAAGACGCTTAGGGGGGACACTTACCTTTACGGGCCGGCTAAGGTCCATTTGGTGAAAGCCGTCCATGCAAGTGACAGGCTCATTAGGTCAAGACGAAGAGCATTATAAAAGGAGGTCAAAAGGCAACAAGGAAGGGATCCGAGATCACTTTCACTCACAAAGCGGCTAGAATTAGGGTTTTTCACTCTTGTACTTTCTTTCCGACTTGTACGGCACGGCTGAGCTCTCAGCGAGACTCCGCCTTGCCTCTCCTTTCCTTATTTGTAACCGAACGCCTTCATTAATAAAACCACTTTTTGACTCTAAATAGTAAAAAACGCCTTTGAAATAACAGTTGGCGCCCACCGTGGGGCTTAACAAAGTAGCGCCGACACAAGTTATGAGTAAAAGTAACGATTCAACCTCCGGCGACGAGGAAGATGCCGCAGCACCGACCTCGGGCGCCGCCATTCCACTCGCTCCCACCTTCGTCAACTCCGTTATGGAGCATCTTGCTTGCCAAGACAAAGCCCAGAAGACGACGAACGAGCACCTCGCGGCTATCGCCGCCGTACTCGCGAATCCGGACGGTACCGGGGGGCACCTTTCTACGGCCCGGCGATTCCTCTTCAACAAAAACCCTACCACTACTCCGGCTAACCAGCCCATCATGCCGACCGGACCCCCGGATGACTCTGTACAACCGGGAAACGGCCCAGATCTGCAATCTATCCATGAAATCGCTGCTCTCAAGCAAGCTCTCCTCGATATCAACTCGAAGATTCACGGCGTCACGACTTCCGCTCCGCTCATCGAAAGCGTCCTTGCAGACACCCTCCGGACTCTGTTCACTAATAAGATAACCAGCGTAAGACTCCGCAAGATGGACAAGATCCGCTTGCAGACGTACGACGGTCTCTCGGACCCAACGGCCCACATCACGTCCTTCAACATCACGATGCGGCGACAGAACTTCTACGACGAAGAACGAGACGCCAGCTACTGCCAACTCTTTGTCGAGAGCCTAACTGGCGTGGCCCTCACATGGTTTACCGGTCTACTAGAAAACTCTGTTGACAGTTTTCACGACCTATCGTCCGTGTTTTTAAAGAGCTACATAATGTTCACGCGTGAGGAAGCTACCGCGTCCGACCTCTGGAACCTCTCCCAAGCACAAAGACAAAGCCTTCGCAGCTTCATGGACAAATTCAAGGGGATTGTGTCCAAAGTCAAAGTCCCGGATAGCATCGCTGTCGACGCCCTCATGAACACATTGTACGTGCACTCCAAGTTCCGAGACGACCTCTATCGTCACCCGACCAAATCCCTCTCCGATGCCATTGCTCGATCCAACAACTTCATCCGCATGGAAGAAGACACCAAGCCAATCATCAGCAAGCAGAACGCGACGAAGCAAGCGTCGTCAAAGAATAACGACACTCGTCCGGAGCCACGACAACACGCCCCAAGCGATAAAGCAAACCCCAAGAAAAGCTTCGTCTACATGGTCGACAAAGATAACCTCCCGGACTCAACGGTTGTAGTCCGAGCGAAGGGATGGAACCACTGGGACAGGATGGATGACGAGCCAAAGCCAGAAGGCGCATCCAAAGCATCAGGGTCAAAACCTGACGAACCGGAGAAGTACTGCTCCTACCACAAGAGTAAGAAGCACGACACTAAGGAATGCAAGGTTTTGTACGAGCATTTCCTCTCTTCGGTCGCCAGCGGTAAGATTGACATCGAACCACCCAAGACCAAATCGAAGGAGAACAGCTGGAGAAAAAACAAACACAAGAAGGGTCAAAAGTTTCAAGCCAAGGCTCCGCAACCCCAAAAGAAGGATGCCGAGGAAATGGCTCCCAAAGCACAAGAGAAAGAGGACTCATCCGCTGACGAGGAGCAGCCGAGAAACCAACGAAGAGTCGAAGTTATCCTCGCACGCCCAAGCTCCACGACAAGTCACAAGCCCGAGCTCGCACAAGAATATCTGCATAGACACCTTAACAAGCGACCTACTGAACGGGACAACTTGAGCTCGGCCGGTCTACGACATAAACTAAAGCGAAGGAACGTCGGACCCGAAGATGAGCTGGACATACCCGGCTCGTCCCCTATCAGAACTGATTTGAGGGATCACCTGAACTCGAAGGTCACCGACCTCCGTTTCAAACTGTGCAAACCAGAAACTCAGGATCTGCGACAGCAGCTCGATGCGAACAAAAGCGACCTGACTAAGCCCAAGCCAACGACAATCGCACGTTTGCCTTACGATTTGCGAGCCCAACTCGAGGGTAAACGAGCTAACGTCATCATGGGAGGTTCACCCCCATGCGGCGACTCGGTCCGGTCTATCAAAGCCCATCAGCGCCAGACAAAGACTTCACAGAAATGGCCTTCCGTACCGAAGAACAACCTCCCGATTACGTTCTCTGCAGAGGATGCACTCGGAGTCAACATGCCGCATAACGATCCCCTCCTCGTCGAGTTGGGAATCAGAGACTATGAAGTAACCAAGGTACTAATCAATACTGGTAGCTCGGTCGACCTCATCTTCCACAAAACCCTCGAGAAGATGGGAGCCAAACTGCATCTCATGAAACCATCTAACCATTCCCTAACCGGGTTCAACGGAGTCTCAGAAGAAATGATCGGTACCATCAGACTCCCGGTCTACGCTGGCGAAGTTACCCGCATGGTCAAGTTTTCCGTCATCGCCACCGACGCACCCTACCATGTTATACTTGGCACGCCGTGGCTCCACTCGATGAAAGCCATTTCTTCAACGTACCATCAATGCGTCAAATTTCCAAGAAACGACAGACGAATTAAAACATTACAAGGCGACCAACAGGCCGCACGCGATCTCTTGATCGCCAACGTTAAGCCCCAGCAGTCGACCCCACGGGTCAATGCTGTTGCAAAGCCTATCCATAAGATATATCCTCAAAAGGACGAGTTCCTCGAGGTGAAGATCGACGACGAGGACCCCAGCAAGATCGTGTGAATAAGAGCATACATCTCCGACGAGATGCAGCAAACGATCCTCGCCTTCCTTAAAGAGAACGTGTCAACTTTTGCATGGACCACCTCGGATATGAAGGGGATTGACCCAAAGATCACGTTTCACGAGCTCAACGTCGATCCCACTTTCAAACCCATCCGACAGAAACGTCGAAAGCTCGGCCCAGAACGATCAAAGGCCGTCAATGAAGAAGTCGAGTGACTGCTCGCAGCCGGGTCGATCACGGAGGTAAGGTATCCCAACTGGTTGGCGAACCCGGTTGTGGTCAAGAAGAAGAACCGGAAGTGGCGCGTCTGTGTCGAATTCACAGATCTGAACAAGGCATGTCCCAAGGACAGCTTCCCCCTTCCGCACATCGATCGTCTAGCCGAGTCGACAGCAGGTAACAATGCATCCGGGTACAACCAAATAACAATGCATCCGGATGACCGAGAGAAGACCACCTTCATCACCGATAGAGGAACATACTGTTACAAGGTCATGCCATTCGGGTTGAAGAATGCCGGCGCGACGTACCAGCGTCTGGTAAACAAGATGTTTGCTGATAAACTCGGCAAGACAATGGAGGTTTACATCGATGACATGTTGGTCAAGTCGTTCCGGGCTGCCGACCATCCTGCTCATTTGCGCAAATGTTTTAAAACCTTGAACGAGTATGGCATGAAGCTGAACCACGCAAAGTGTACCTTCGGTGTCACTTCACGAGAATTCCTCAGATACATTGTTACGCAGCGAGGAATTGAAGCAAACCCCAATCAAATTTCTGCGATCCTCGATCTCCCGAGTCCGAAGAACAGTCGGGAAGTCCAGTGATTGACGGGACGAATCACCGCCCTCAACCGCTTCATCTCGCGATATACCAACAAGTGCCTCCCATTTTACGAGCTGTTGCGCGGCAACAAGCGGTTCACTTGGGACGAGAAGTGTGAAGAAGCCTTCAATCAGCTTAAGGCCTACCTTACCACCCCACCTGTTTTAGCTAAGCCTGAACCCGGGGACACGCCTAATCTATACATCACCGTCTCGCCGATCACAGTCAGCAGTGTACTCGTAAGAGACGACCAAGGCGAGCAGAAACACATATATTCTTCACAAGCAAACGCATGACAGATCCCAAGACGCGTTACCCGACACTCAAGAAGATTTCCTTGGCAGTCATCACAGCGGGAAGGAAACTAAGACCATACTTCCAGTCGCATACGATCGAAGTCCTGACCGATCAGCCCCTTCGCACCGTCATGCAGAATACCAATCAATCCAGACGTTTTTCCAAGTGGGCAATCAAACTCAATGAGCACGATATCGTCTTTCGAAACCGGACAACACTCAACTCGCAAGTACTAGCCGACTTCATGATCGAGTTACGGCCAGAGCTCGCGCAGGATCTAGTGTTGCCAAACAGCAACTGGATTTTGCATGTCGACGGTTCGTCAACGAACAAGGACTCCGGCGCAGGGGTCCAACTGCAGTCTCAAACCGGCGAATTGATCAGACAGTCGTTCCGACTAGGCTTCACTGTCTCAAACAACGAAGCCGAGTATGAATTGCTCATTGCCGGGCTACGTCTCGCGAAGGCTGTCAAAGCAAAGCGACTAAGCGCTTACTGCGACTCCCAGCTCGTCACGAGCCAATTCAGTGGAGATTACGATACCCGAAACGAACGAATGGACGCGTACCTGAAGGTAGTCCAAGACCTTGTCAAAGGATTTGAGTTCTTCAAACTCGTGAAAGTCCGACGTGGAGAAAACATCTGTGCAGACGCCCTTGCGTCTCTAGGGAGAAAACTTAGAGACCAAGTTCAAAGAATGATCCCGATCCATCAGATCGACAGACCAAGTATTGATACCGTCGAAGAACCGCAAACCGAGGCGACGCATGTCCTTGCAATCGCCGAACCCAGCGAAACAGAGCCAGACTGGAGAACAGAGCTAATAGACTTCCTAGCACACGGTAAGCTCTGTGAGGAGAAGTGGAAAGCTCGACGACTTAAGGCGCAAAGCTCAAACTACGTTGTCACCGATGGTATATTTCATAGATGGACGGCAAACAAAGTCCTCCTCCGATGCATCCATGGCGAAGAACCTTGTCATGGCGGAGACGCACGAAAGAGCCGGAGGCAACAATTCAGGCGGACGAGCTCTCTCTTTGAAAGTGAAGAGCCTGGGTTTCTACTGGCCAACCATGATCCTTGACTGTGAGGCATTTGCGCGACAATGTGACAAGTGTCAAAGGAACGCCTCGACGATCTATTGCCCGACCGAAGCATTACGAACAATGACAGCCCCTTACCCGTTCATGCGATGGGCGATGGATATCATCGGACCAATACCCCCATATGGATAGAAACGTTACATCTTGGTCCTTACTGATTATTTCACAAAGTGGATCGAAGCCGAGTCTTACGCGTCGATCACCGAGAGAGAAGTCCAGAAGTTCATCTGGAAGAACATCATTTGTCGCCACGGCCTACCTTATGAGATTGTCACGGATAACAGCTCTCAATTCATAGCGCAGAATTTCTGCGAATTTTGCAACAAGTGGAGGATCCGTCTAAACACGTCCACTTCCCGGTACCCACAAGGCAATGGCCAAGCCGAGTCCTCGAACAAGACGATCATAGATGGGATCAAAAATAGACTCGACTTGAAGAAGGGCTGCTGGGAAGATGAGGTAGATGGAATCCTCTGGTCGCACAAGCCCACGCCCCGAGGCGCGACCAAAGTAACACCTTTCTCTCTCGCCTACGGAGTCAAAGCCATGACACCGGCTGAAGTCAACGTCACCAGCTTACGGCGGTCGAGGATGCCGCAGCATATCGAGCTTAACAGCGAGATGCTACTAGACGCCCTCGATGCTATCGAGGAAAGGCGCGACCAAGCTCTACTCTGTATCCAAAATTACCAACACCAGATCGAGAACTACTATAGAAAGAAGGTTCGCTCCAGGCCACTGAAGTTGGGGACTTAGTGTTGCGTAAAGTCGTCGAGAACACAAAGGAGCTAAACGCAGGCTAGCTTGGAGCCAATTGGGAAGGCCCGTACAAGATCATCAAAGTCGTTAAACCAGGCGTCTTTCACTTGGAAACTTCAACTGGCAAGCTAGTGCCGCGTGCTTGGAACTCAATGCATCTCAAGCGTTATTACACCACTTAAACGAATTTTTATCTCGTCTATTAGCGAAGTCTCCCTTCCCCCCCCCCCCAAAAAAAAAAAATGAGCTAGCTACTCCCAGTCACTCTAGCTCTCCGAGTAGACTCCATTAGTCGTCTACTCGGCAGACCGAACTCTGAATGGCAACCTTAATCAGCCCAGCCTAACCCAAAAAAATAAATAAAAATCCAAGTCAATGCGCTCTTCAGCCACTTTTACTTGACGAGCAGATGAACTAGCGACGTTCACTTCAGCTCGACAAAACCGAACTAGGGACGGCTTGATCCTCTTTCGAGGTATGTAGGCAGCCTTAATCGGTTCAGCTGTAACTTAGAAACAACACCATCACGATGCCTGTGCCCCAGCTTCCTAATACAAGTAGGAGATGTGTACCGCGCACCAGCACTCGCACGAGTTCGTCGAATGTGGCCTGATCAGGCATATTCGATGAGCCCCGCCAGTTACGGTCGACACCGACTAACTAACGAAGAGACGACTAAGTTTGGTTTCGTGATAACTCCTAGAGTAGGGATCGGCCGACCTAAACTCTACGGAGTCACTTTGCGACAATCTGAAACCCTTGTCGACCTAAATAAAGACAGAGCCTTAGACATTGCTGAGTGAGTCGAGGCTGTGCCCTACCGACGAGCAATAACTAAGCTGGACAAACGAGCTAAACTCGGATAATAGCAACTATCCCGAGCAGCAGCCCGAATGAGAGTTTGCTAAATTCGGAACAGGAATCACTTTGGAGGATGATAAACTCTAATGAATCCTTCGAATTTAAAGCCACGAGACTAACACTCGCCAAGCTAAAACTCTAAATTCAACAAAAAATAAGCTAAGGCAAAATGAACCTAAGAATTCCAGCAAAACAAAGACTTTGTTAAAAGTAAAACCTCCGAGGTGAATAACAAAATGAGTCTAAGGTTTCCAACGGAATACATGATTAAGCCCGATAACAACTCCACACGTGGAGTAAACAAAAAAAAAAAAAAAGAGAAAACTTATTACATCAATGACTACTTCTGAGCTGTCGCAGCATCGTCGTCATCATCACGAGCCTCGGTCTCCCGAGCCCGAGAAGCGTTCGTTGACGAGGGGGAACGACCTGCGACCTGCCGACTCGTGCCCTGGTCTTCGTTCAGCTCAATCGGATCAGCCCTTGCCTTGTAACTTTCGAGGGGTTTGTCTTGCTCATCCCCAGAACCGTCGAGTCCCGACACGTCGACCTCTTCGGAAGAGTCGGAGACTTGCCAAACGCGACCTGAATGAACAGGAGAGCGAAGTCGAGCAGAGATCTCAGGGACCGTTTTGTTCATGTTCGATGCGCTTGGATCAAATCCATCGACCGAGTTCATGTCATAACCAGCCATCATGTAGCTGAGGATCGTCTCATCAACGTACTTAGAGGCAAGCACCACCTTTCGGCCTCTACCTTACGAGTCTTCTCCTCTTCCCGGAACTCGTCTATTTTTGCCTGCGGAATAGCCTCCCCATCCTTTTTGAGCAACTCCAGGCACTTCCGAGTCCCAAAGGCCTGACTCCAGAGACCCCTCGCGTCGTCATACGCGTCCAGCTTTGCGTCACGAGCCTTGAACCGCTCAAAGTGAGCATTCGCCTTCTTAACCATCTCCGCCTGAGTCCTCGCCCGTTCACGGGTGACCTCAAGAATCCGACTCCTCCTCAGATGAGAAGCTTCGTAATCCGCATCCTTCATGATCTTGGCCATCTTCAACTCGATCCTAGCCTTCTCTTTATCCATTTCGACAAATGGGGCTTTCACGACTTCGAGCTCCTCCAAAACCCCTTCGAGTTCTTTCGCCTTGGCGTCAGCTCGAAGAGTAGCTTCGGCTCTTACAGCTTCCAAGTCTGCGAGCGAGGCCTCCAGAGCCACCACATTTTTCCGCTCGGTGCCGAAATAAGATTCATAGACACATTGTATCACCCTCGAAATAAGATTCATAGACACATTGATATCCAACCGAAGGCGACCACGGGCGTTGATCCGCAGTCGGGATCAAGTAGGTAACACCCACAGCGTTACGAGTCACGAGTAGAGCCTCCACCGACCTTACAGTCTATTTAATCTTCTCGGTCTTTTCCCAAAACTGCGTACCATCAGGACAGAGCATCTCTCGGGGAACTGCGGACTCCTGCTCGAAGACCCCCATGCCGCTGTAACGCGGTTGAACCTTCAGACGAGAATCTTCTTCCTCCGAGCCGGCGCCAGCTCGACTAGTTCGAGCGGGTCGAGCCCGCCCGGACTGAGCAGGGCGAGACCTACAAGGTGGCGGAGACCGGGGACGGATTACTCGCGGATCGTTCATTATTTCCGCGGGAAAATTTCCATCATCCTCGCCTCTAAGCTCCCTCTCCGAGTCGACGACCAAAAGCCTCTAAGCTAGGTCAAGACGGGCTGAATCCCTCAATGCCTCCCGATGTTCTAGGCCAAAATCGTCCAGGGGCTCGCCGGTTGTTTCGTCCCGAGCAGGACTCGATGCGGTAGCAACCCCTTTCCCCTTTTCCTCACGCGTCAATCTCTTTCGCGGGCACATCTTACTGACAGAAAACTTATATATCGTACAATAACCTAGAGAGAGAAAGTAGAGAGGGAATACCTGCGAAAATGGAGAAGTGGTGAGAATGAAGAGAAGAGGAGTGTTTATAGACGAAGGGAGGGGTGCGTTTCCCGGAGTCATTAATTAGGTCTAGTGAGGCCTAATTGGGCCTCTAGTCTACTCACGACTGTTCGTATTCTGGCTTAGATGGGTTTAACTCCGAAAGACTGTCCACCTCCTCGCAACTGTTCACGAATCTAAACTCCGACCTAACGACTCAGCATACACGCTGGAGTTAAGCTTCGAGCTAACGACTCAGCATACACGCTGGAGTGAAGCTCCGAGCTAACGATTCAGCATACACGCTGGAGTTAGGCTCCAAGCTAACGACTCAGCATACACACTGGAGTTAAGCTCCGAGCTGATGATTCAGCATACATGCTGAAGTTAAGCTCCAAGCTAACGACTCAGCAAACACACTGAAGTTGAGCTCCGAGCCAACAACCAAGTATACGCACTTGGGCTAATGACTAAGTTCTGAGCTAACAAATGTGACGAATTACCGCGGAAGTATTGGAGCTCATTGATCGAATCCATTATTCAGACGGACCAGATAGACAAGACTCGTCCCGACTCAGATCACAACTCAGGAACAAGTCTGGGGGGGGGGGGGGGCTTACTGTTGGTGGTGGAATACTCCCTTTTAGAAGGCCCACTGAATAATGGGCCCGACCCTTACGAGCTCCGGCCCAGCGAGGTAGCGCATCGCTGATTAACAACTAATCAGGTTTAATTCGGATAACCCCCTGCGATTATTCGAGTTAAAGACGCATCGGAGGGACACTTACCTTTACGGACTGGCTAAGACCCATTTGGTGAAAGCCCTCCATGCAAGTGACCGGCTCATTAGGTCAAGACGAAGAGCATTTGATGGCAAACGGCAACAAGGAAGGGATCCGAGATAACTTTCACTCACAAGGTGGCTAGAATTAGGGTTTTTTCACTCTTGTAGTTTCTTTCAGACTTGTACGGCACGGCTGAGCTCTCAGCGAGACTCTGCCTCGCCTCTCCTTTCCTTATTTGTAACCGAACTCCTTCATTAATAAAACCACTTTTTGACTCTAAATAGTAAAGAACGCCTTTGAAATAACCCACAGACGAGTCCAGACACTCAATCACTGAAAAGACCGAACTCGGTTCGAACACTCATGGCTCTTTGGTGACTTCGTGGCTCATGCTGGTGGATCTCGATATCGGGGGCGGTGAGACGTGGCTCTGGCTTTGTGTGTCTTTCTCCCCATTCATCGTGCTCAAGCTATTCATAGTACGGCTCCGTATACGTGACAAAAAGAAGACAACGTCATTGGATCTCAAGCGCGTGGCTCGGCTCCGGTGCAGCATGCGAACACAAGTGGATAATGATATTGTGAGTTGTCAAATGCAATGGTGCAGAAATTTCTTTCTTGTTTCCTTTAATCGAGTGGTCAAAAAGGCTGTCTTTATTATGATTGAAACATGTTTGACTTTGCTACTAGCTCTCTTCCTCTTTTTTCTTACGGTGGAAGAGTGGGATGAAAAAAAGGGGTCTCTAGCTTCTCGTTCTATTTCATATCAGTTGTTTTTCAATTTAAGATTTTTTTGTAATTGTAAAGTAGAACACATGTGCTTGCGAGAACGATCTCGCTATTCTTTTATAGGATGGTGTCAACTCCTGTAAATTTGGTGACTTTATTACACGTGTTCCTCACATTCAGCTATGACTTCTTTCTTGATTATTCGCATTACGAGATACATAGCCAGATATGCAGAGTCTTTTTGACTTGACCTTCGATCTAAGCCAAAGATTTTTTATGTGTGGACGTTACTTTACGAGATTTCGCGGGCCAATTTAAGCCTAACTCGATTAATACTGCTGGTCGGTTCTCTAATCCTTTTGGCAAGATAGATTTAGTTTGAAATCAAGTACTAGTAATCCCCCCAGTTCTAGAGTGAGGTGGCGTGATTGGAGAACGGAAAATTCTTATCGTAACTGAAGCTCCAAGTCGACATCGTATGCTGCATTAAGCGTTTGATCATGGTTCGCATATCGTGATCGAGGCATGAGTTCTATCTAAACCTCTAGAATCCGTTCGAGAGAAGAACTTGCATCCTTGTCTGTCTATCATAGATATAATATGATTTCGTTTCTTATTGCTACTCCTGGTTGTTTGTTTAGGACGCACATCCACAATGTTTATTTTATGCAACAAGTATCAATTATTGCATAACTTTCCTCTTTAAACAATTTGAATTGCTTAAGCGTCATGTTGTCGTAAACACGTGGTGATAGCCTGATAAGAATATGGTGAACTTTTTAATGGTTGCTTCTTAAGTATTGAGAAATCCTTTTCGTCAGAAGCAGGGCTGGCCCATACCCACCTAAAGCCCCAGTACAATTCCAAAAATGAACTCTTTTCCTTTTATAAAAAAAAAAAATTGTTAGTTCAAACCTAAAAAGGTTACAAAATTTTTTTGGTCTTAAGCAATGGCTTTCTTTGCCTATGTCTTGGACCGGGCCTGGTCAGAAGGTGAGAGACATGTACTTGTAGTCGTGGTTCTCCAGCTTCCGAACTCTCGTTCATGGAGGTTGAGCGGATAGTAGCTTTGGTTCAAGTCTCATATGATTCAATTTTCAATCATCTCGAGTGAGACATCGATTTCACCGGTCTTTAAATGGGACGTCGAGTTCGTCGGTTCTTGTCTCAAATAAGAAGTTCGATACCTCGAGCTGTCTATATTTGATCGCACTAGATCGCATATGCTCAAGAGAAAGAATGACTCGTCATTTTTCCCAAAATGTGGAGACACCATGACAGGAAAAATCAAGGGTGAATTTGCGAACTAGCCAAATTTGGAGTCAAAATTAAGTAAATAGCTTTGATTTTGACATTATTGAATTCATACACCTTTTATCCGGTTATGTCCTTATCATTTCTAAGTTACCGGTGACAGTGGGACCAAGGTTGACGTCGATGAGAACACATGTAGCCAAACAAATTTGAGATTGAATACGGTCCACTTACGGGTTAATTATTCTAAGTAAGTATTTTATTCCATTTATAAAAGTACTACATCATATATACACAAATAGAACACCTTCATATGAAAGAGAACCATAAATATTATATTTTACATCATATATACACAAATAGAACACCTTCATATGTCCTATCCTCACACCCAACATTTAAATATTAAATCCTAAACGCAAATATAAACTCCCAAATATAATTCGTAAACCCAAATAGAATGGAACAAAACAAATAGCTTGATGGAATAATGCAATGTCTATGTTATTATTGAAGAGGTTAGTAATGACCCCAGTTTTACCCACATTTTCAAAATATTAAACTTTAAACCCTAATCACTAAATCCTAAAACCAAATATAAACCCTAAAACCAAATTTCCACCCTAAACCCTAATCACTAAATGCAAACTTAAATATAAACTCTAATCTCAAATATAATACATATTGTTGAAATAATGCATGATGACCCCTGTTGGTGTCAAAATCGGTCACGACGGAATCAATGGCTAAAAGTCTCCGAAAAAGTAAAAATAAAAATACGTTTTATAAAACTAGAGAAGTAGTATTATAAAACTCGAGAAGTCATTTTATAAAACTCGAGAAATCGATTTATAAAACTCGAGAAATCATTTTATAAAACTCGATAACTCGTTTTATAAAACTCGAGAAATCGTTTTATAAAACTCGAGAAGTCGTTTTATAAAACTCGAAAAGTCGTTCTATAAAACTCGAAAAGTCGTTTTATAAAACTCGAAAATCATTTTATAAAGTTAAAAGAAGTTTCCAAACAAAGGAAATCCGCGGAAAACTTGGAAATCGTTATCTCGGTAGAACGAAACAAACGCCGATTACACGATCGCCCGAGTTAATCACAAAACCGCGATCACAAGGCTCGGGATGGTCGTACGTCGAGCCGACCATCCGAGCCTCAATGTCCCACGTCCCGATTCAAGGCTTACGTCCTTCGACACGATCATGTCCCGAGCCATGGTCGAAATGTCTCCCGTTTCGTCTCAATCCATCTTACCGCTCGAGTTTTACGATAAAACCGTAAGACTTGTTTTCTCGAAAAGACTCGAGGAAATCGTATGAAACGGCAACAGTCAAACAAAACACCGAACATTGCCTAAACTATACGATTTATTCGAGATTTTTCATAAAAATCATAAAAAACGCATTTTTAATAAAAAAACGTCGAGTGAATCGTAAAAACGGCAACGATTAACCAAAAAATGAACATAGCTAAACTTTACGATTAATTCGGAGAATTTACTAAAAACGGCATCGGATCAGGAAACGATCTTGTATAAAGTCGCAAAACGGATTTATCGCAAAACGGCTCGGAAGGTCCTAAAACGCGATAAAAAGCCCATCTCGCGATCTTAACGAAATCTAACCCAAAGATACAATAACGTTTTGACGATTTAACCGCAGAAGGAAGATAAATGTCAAGTTCGAAGATAAATGTCAAGTTTGAAGATAAATAGAAGATTTCCACGGGAAAAAAGAAAGATTAACATAAAAGGAAGATTCTCGATAAACTCAAATCTGGGCGAAATAGAAGGACTAAAACGCCAACGAAGGGAGTATATAAGCAAGAGGCATAGGGAAGAAGCAGGAGACGAATTTCAGAGCTCTCATCTGAGACTTTTACAACTTTTCTAGATTTAGAATTTTCCGCACTTAGAAACCTAGCTTTATTCTCGACAAGTTCGGTTTCTATGACTGGCGCTCAATTACTAGACAAACTCGCCCAGACAGTTCGATCTCTTGTCCAGCTCTATCAACTGAACTACGTTCGACTTGATCCTCGAAAGGGGTACGTAGGCAGCCTTTCATAAGGTTCAGTCCGAATCAATCAAACCTTTTTTCTTATGTTTTTCCGTCTTTCGTTATCGAGCTGTGACTCGACTAGATTTAGGGTTTTATGTTTGTAACTTGCTGATGGCCCTTGCGGCCAAAGCCTTTGTAATTCCTTGTAATGATCGCAACGCTCTTACGCGAATCGGAAATAAGATCGACTTTCTTTAAAAATTCGTTTTATTGCGTTTTTCATATTTTCCACGTTTATTTGGTTACTTGTCGTTGGCTTCCGCAGAGATCCGGTTCCGCTGGAAAATTAGGGTTTTCCTAAGTTTCCTTATTTTACGGAAATCGACAAGGGGTGAATTTTGGTTCCCACAGTTTGGCGCTAGAAGGAGGGGGTCGGATTACACTTACTCATAGCCGCAAAACGCCTGATCAAAACGATGTCTGGATATATGAAAGACAAAGTCGCCACTCGCAAAAACGCTTGTAAAACAAGTCTAGCAGCGACTGCTCCTATAGCCAACGCTCACGCAAACGCTGTAGTAATTAATAAAATCAAAATCATAATCGCGACTCTTCACCACGGAAAGAGCACGAAACGAGCACGCGATTTCTCCGTCTAATCAAAAGGGCAACGATAAAACCAATCAAACCCGTAACCAAATCGGAGAAATCTCAACGTGTGAAGGTTTGACCAGCTCGCCCAATGGCGAGTTGGACACGATTCTCAGGATCCTAAACCTGATCCTATTCCAATCTCGATCGTACAGCTTTTCGTTTCGTCTCAATCGGACTTTTCATTGAGAGTCTACGACGAAAACAAGTAAACTCGTCGAATCGAGGTCACCCATACCGAGCAACTCAGCTCGCCGTACGGCGAGCTGAACCAAGCGTCTCAGCTTGCCGAACGGAGAGCTGAACCAAGCGTCTCAGCTCGCCGAACGGCGAGCTGAACCAAGCCTCTCAGCTCGCCGAACGGAGAGCTGAACCAAGCGTCTCAGCTCGCCGAACGGCGAGCTGAACCAAGCGTCTCAGCTTGCCGAACGGAGAGCTGACCCAAGCGTCTCAGCTCGCCGTACGGCGAGCTGAAACGAGCATCTCAGCTCGCCGTACGGCGAGCTAAACCAAGCAGCTCAGTTCGCCGTATGGCGAGCTAAGCGGACCCTTCCACCTCGCCCAAGAGGCGCTGACTTTGCCCCAAGGGTTCGTATCGCCCAGCTCGCCGTAGTGCAAGCTGAAACGTCCAAGTTAGCTTGCCGTACGGCGAGCTGAACCAAGCAACTCAGCTCGGCGTACGGTGAGCTGAACCAAGCAGCTCAGCTCGCCCTATGGCGTGATGAGAGGATTCTTTCACCTCGCCCAAGAGGTGCTGACTTGGCCCCAAGGGTTCTTACCATCTAGATCGTCACACGGAGAGCTGAAAGGTTTCATCCGGCTCGCCTAATGTCGAGCTGAACCAATCCTCGAGCCTCTCTCTCGAGTCTTGATCACGCTGGTTCTTGTTTCGTCTCAGTCAGAATTTCCATCGAGATTTTACGACAAAAACTGCAAAGACTAGTTTTTTCGTATAAGTTCGAATGGATCGTCTAAAACGGAAACGGTAGACTTAACACCAAAGTTTCCTAAACTATACGAGAGATATGAACTCTCTAAACGCAATCCGGTTTTACAAAACTCTTCCATAAAAAGTCGAAAACATTCAATCATAAAGACGCGATTGATTTTTCGATATAGAAAGCGCACGTAGTCGGTTAAGTAAAACCAGCAGTATGAAGAAACAAGAACATAAACTCGGACGATGAAATCCCTTCCTCACTCCGAAACTCTCGTTGGTATTTCGTCGAAGACCGATTCATACAAAAGTAAGTCAAAAGACGTAGAACGAAGAATAGGCGGTTCCAAATTATCGATGAAACTAAGGTATGTTCGATTTGAAACTTTTATTAGACTTCTAATTTCTCGTAGGTAAGAAAGGAAAACGTCTTGTAAACTGCCGTAAAACCTAGAGAACTTAGAATTTAGAGGATAGTCTAGCATGCTATGTCGTAAGCAGTTTTTTTCTATCTCGATTTGTTGTTCTCTAACAATTCAGGCATAACTCGCAAACTGATCCAATCTCTCGTACAACCGAGAAACGATCGCCACACATTCAAAGCATACTCATTTCATAAAAGAAATAAGGAGCTAGAGACGCTGACGTCGTCTTAAAACCGACTCGCTCCTAAATTTTTTGTAAATCAGACATACTCCAAGTCATCGCCAATCCACCACGGTCTTTAACCAACCCGGATTCTCGATCGTCCGAATCCTTCAAAGGAAACTCATCTTTTTTCTTTTCGTCAAATATTTATCCGCGGAACGAGAAAATGCTTTCTATAAAGCAAACTCTCGCAGCAATAACCAGAAAAAATATTTGGACAATGCGACGCCTCGTCAAAATCATCCCAAAAGAAAACGACAATCTAAGAACCGTCTAAACGCTAAAGACTGATCCAAACCGTCTGGGAAATAATTTTGAGGACTATACATCATCTCTCGTCGCAATCACGCGGTTAGAAAATCTCTGCGAAACTTCAGAGTGAAAATCGTTGATTTGCCAAAGTCATAAAGATCTCCTCCAACTTGATAAAACAAGTTTCGTATAAGAATCAAAAATTATACGAGAAATATTTAGGCGTCAAAGCATTGATCTCATTCTCCGTCAAACCAAGTGTCGCGGAATAATATCAAGAACATTTGCGGCAAACAGAAAAATCGAGAACACAAAGCAGCAATAGAGAACACGTCCTCCCTTCTTGCCGACTGATCCTATTACTGGTCGTGTGAGTCGTTCTACCTGAAAAACCCGCTAAAACATTTTGCGACTAGATCTCGGTGAAATAACTTTTGGTAAAGATCTGCAAGTGACTCTGAGAAACTATCACCGAAGAATCAAAAACTAAGCGAAAAGGTTTCTCGAAAAATCTGCGGAAACATTGTTAACCCAATGCGTCGTGCCGATTTACTTCATCGCCCGTTACTTACGCGGAAAATCCTTCGTACAGTCAGGATCATGTCGTAACGAAGTAACTTTCGAAAATAAACGTAACAGGTTTTGCGAAAAGTACTTTCCTTATAGCAAAAACCAAGCTATACGATCCGGCACTGAGCGACAAATCTAAACTTTGCTTCCTCGCGCCACGATCTGAAAGATCTCACTCTTTAGCCCTTCGGTTCACGAGCATCCGATCTCATTCCTCCCAATTACATCCGAGAATGAGACCGCCCCGCAAACGACTCCACACGGGCTCTGCATCGAGCTTCTTAGGCTCTGTCTCCCTCGAGTAAAAAAAAAAAGAGAGAAACAACTTCCATACGAACAAAGGAAAGATTATACGAAACTTTCGTCGTATAAATCGAACCTAGAACGGAAAAAAGTTTTCTACAATCACGAGCATACTTGGCATATCAATCTCGACAAACGCTATTTGGCCCTTGTCCGATCACACTTTGCTTCGATGACCGGGTCCAAGTCTAAAAACCGATTCGACTTCATAGCGCGAAAGTGTCATGGTCTAATCCTTTACCAACTGCGTCCTTGGCTATGCGGCCTAATACAACCTTCACACCAAGACAATACATTCAACGGGTAATACAAACTTTTCGAATAATCGGTCTAGTTCTTTATCCTCACGATTAACTTTATTTCCGAAGCAAGTTCCCTACAAAACCCGACAAGTCTCGGACGGCCAACACTTCACAAAGCATTGTAATTAAAGACGCTTCGTTTCAGGAGAAAATTTACGCGACCACTCGGTCATAACTGCCTTAGCATGAATCGAACTATTTAACATCCAAACAGGAACATAAGTTTTGGCTGCGAATGTTCGCAACCAAGTCAAACATGAAACGCGGCATATAAAATAAAAACCAACTTTCGGCACTGCGAGACGTCGCAGACGGCCGGGAATAGTTTTTCGACAAAAATACCTTCCTCGATAAAGTTATTTTCTTGGAAGACCTAATAGCCCGTCCGCGACTATAAAATACACAAAACTTCTTAACATACATATCCTTCGCGAAGGCCCAAACAACGTAAACATCTATCGCCTAAAAAGTTTGTTGCTGATCACAACAAACTCGCAACAGTCCTAAACAAACTTAAGTTATCTCGTAGAGATAGCTCTCGAACACCCGACACAAGGGTAATAGCGCTATAAAAGAAATCCAAACTTTTGGTCAGCACTTCCGGGAACTTAGAAATTGTTCCCGGTGAGATGCTTGGTTCCAACCAGACGAATCGTATAAGCCGAGAACCTATCGCGGATTCTAAATCGGTATGGAATCAGGGTAAAATCGCAACAGACAAACCGAAAGCCGACTAGTCATCGCATAGCCTCAATCCGAAAGTAAACCTAGGTCTTGCCCTAAACCCAGCACACTGGTCTCTAACTACTCAAGGCATGAATCGGGATCCTATAGGCATGTCTCTTCGTCTATATCTAAACGCTCACTCGATTTACTAAACTTCCTAAAACGAGCAAACAAACAAGGCGATCCACAAAGGAAAAGGAATGCGAGACAAAAACTCGCGGACCTCCCTCAATATCAACTCATATTCTTCCCGCTACATTCATACGAATAAAAACACGCTCTTAAAAAACGAAACTGATGCCATTGGCATCAATATGCTCGATAATTTCTACACGACACATAACTAGACTGTAAAGGTCTCACTGCGAAACAGGTCATACAAACCTTAACTCCAAACGAACTACGAAAGGCTTGATCCCTTCAATAGGGTACGTAGGCAGCCTTCACAAGGCGCAGCCCTAATATTAAAACGCTTTTCGCTTCCTGGAGAATGGAAAGATCACTCTCAACGGACCTTGCCAACCATTAATTCCGCCTAACTTATGTAAAACTGGCTAACCACTCGCAAGAACCTTACGCTAGAAGCTCAAGATTCTAGCGAGCTGGGGGCTAACTGTTGGTGTCAAAATCGGTCACGACGGAATCAATGGCTAAAAGTCTCCACAAAAGTAAAAATAAAAATACGTTTTATAAAACTTGAGAATTCGTTTTATAAAACTCGAGAAGTCGTTTTATAAAACTCGAGAAATCATTTTATAAAACTCGAGAAATCGTTTTATAAAACTCGAGAACTTGTTTTATAAAACTCGAGAACTCGTTTTATAAAACTCGAGAACTCGTTTTATAAAACTCGAGAAATTGTTTATAAAACTTGAGAAGTCGTTTTATAAAACTCGAGAAGTCGTTTTATAAAACTCGAGAAATCGTTTTATAAAGTTAAAAGAAGTTTCCAAACAAAAGAAATCCGCGGAAAACTTGGACATCGTTATCTCGCAAGAACGAAACAAACGCCGATTACACGATCGCCCGAGTTAATCACAAAACCGCGAAAAACCGAAACCGCCGTAAAACGCAAGCTAGTTCGGCCGAACTAGCTCGCCGAACGGCGAGCTGAACCGGTCCAGTTTGGCTCATCGTACGTCAAGCCGACATCCCGAGCCTTGATCTCCCACGTCCCGATTAAAGGCTTACGTCCGTCGACACGATCATGTCCCGAGCCACGGTCGAAATGTCTCCCGTTTCATCTCAATCCATCTTACCGCTCGAGTTTTACGATAAAAACCGTAAGACTTTGTTTTATCGAAAAGAAATCGAGGAAATCGTATAAAACGACAAAGGTGAAACGAAACACCAAACATTGCCTAAACTATATGATTTATTCGAGATTTTTCATAAAAATCATAAAACGCATTTTTAATAAAAAACGTAGAGTGAATCGTAAAAACGGCAACGATTAACCGAAAAACGAACATAGCTAAACTTTACGATTAACTTGGGGAATTTAATAAAAATGGCATCAGATCAGGAAACGATCTTGTATAAAGTCCCAAAACGGATTTATCGCAAAACGGCTCGGAAGGTCCCAAAACGTGATAAAAAGCCCATCTCGCGATCTTAATGAAATCTAGCCCAAAGATACGATAACGTTTTGACAATTTACCCGCAGAAGGAAGATAAATGTCAAGTTTGAAGATAAATAGAAGATTTACACGGGAAAAAGGGAAAGATAAACATAAAGTAAGATTATCGATAAACTCAAATCTGGGTGAAATAGAAGGACTAAACCACCAAGGAAGGGATTATATAAGCAAGAGGCATAGGGCAGAAGCAGGAGACGAATTTCAGAGCTCTCATCTGACACTTTTACAAGTTTTCTAGACTTAGAATTTTGCGCACTTAGAAACCTAGGCTTTATTCTCGACAAGTTCGGTTTCTATGACTGGCGCTCAATTACTAGACGAACTCGACCAGGCAGTTCGATCTCTTGTCCAGCTCTATCAACTGAACTACGTTCGACTTGATCCCCGAAAGGGGTACGTAGGCAGCCTTTCATAAGGTTCAGTCTAAAATCAATCAAACCTTTTTTCTTATCTTTTTCCGTCTTTCGTTATCGAGCTGCGACTCGACTAGATTTAGGGTTTTATGTTTGTAACTCGCTGATGTCCCTTGCGGCCAAAGCCTTTGTAATTCCTTGTAATGATCGCAATGCTCTTACGCGAATCGGAAATAAGATCGACTTTCTTTAAAAATTCGTTTTATTGCGGTTTTCATATTTTTCCGCATTTATTTGGTTACTTGTCATTGGCTTTCGCAGAGATCCGGTTCCTCTGGAAAATTAAGGTTTTCCTAAGTTTCCTTATTTTACGGAAATCGAAAGGGGTGAATTTCGGTTCCCACAACCCCAACCTTACCCGCACCTTCAAAATATTAAATTTTAAACCCTAATAACTAAATCATAAACCCAAATATAAACCCTAAAACCAGATATCAACCCAAAACCCTAATCACTAAACCCTAAACCCAAATCTAATCTAAAATATAATCTCTAGAGCCAAATAGAATGGAATAAAAAAAAGTATAGTAAATATTGGTGAATTTACGAAATGTATATGATTAATGTTAATCCTAACTTTAACCCCACTTTCCTAATACTAAACCTTAAATCCTAATCACGAAAATCTAATCCCAAATATAAATCCTAAACCAAAATATAAAAATCTGAAAACAGTACGTAATATTATTTTATTATATTCTATTTATGAAGACTATATTAGATTATTATATTTACAATAGTACAAATGTCAAACGAGATGCAGTTTTGTAATGATAATGGATCACAAAGGTGGTATGCTATAATGTATACAAACAAACAAGATGATAATCTAGTATAACTTGTATGTAATATACTATGAACAGTGTTGGGGTCAAAATCGGTACGACGGAATCAACGGCAGAAACTCCCCGCAGAAGTATAAAAGGAATTGTCTTATAAAACCCAAAGGATTGTTTTATAAAACTCGAGGATCGTTTTATAAAACTCGAGGATCGTTTTATAAAACTCGAGAATCGTTTTATAAAACCCGAGGATCGTTTTATAAAACCCGAGAATCGTTTTATAAAACTCGAGGATCATTTTATAAAACTCGAGAATCGTTTTATAAAACTCAAAGAATCGTTTTATAAAACTCGAGAATCATTTTATAAAACTCGAAGAATCGTTTTATAAAACTCGAGAATCGTTTTATAAAACTTGAGGATCATTTTATAAAACTCGAGAGGATCATTTTATAAAACTCGAGAAGCCGTTTTATAAAACCCGAAGATCGTTTTATAAAACTCGAGGATCGTTTTATAAAACTCGAGAAGCCGTTTTATAAAACTCGATAATCGTTTTATAAAACTCGAAGATCGTTTTATAAAACTTGAGAAGCCGTTTTATAAAACTTGAAGATCGTTTTATAAAACTCGAGAAGCCGTTTTATAAAACTCGAAGATCATTTTATAAAACACGAGGATCTTTTATAAAACTTGAGAAGCCGTTTTATAAAACTCGAAGATCGTTTTATAAAACTCGAGGATCGTTTTATAAAACTCGAGAAGCCGTTTTATAAAACTCGAAGATCGTTTTATAAAACTCGAAGATCGTTTTATAAAACTTGAGAAGCCGTTTTATAAAACTCGAAGATCGTTTTATAAAACTCGAGAAGCCGTTTTATAAAACTCGAAGAATCGTTTTATAAAAACTCGAAGAATCGTTTTATAAATCTCGAGATTCGTTTTACAAAACCGCGAAAAACCGAAACCGCCGTAAAACGCGAACTAGTCACGACTAGTTCGCCGGTGGGCGAACTAGTCCCATCTCGACTAGCTTAGTTCGCCGGTGGGCGAACTAGTCCCGTCCCGGCTAGATCGCCGTTGGGCGAACTACGAGGTGCTGACTTTGCCCCACAGGTTCTTATCGCCTAGTTCGCCATATGGCGACCTAGCCAAGCTGAACTAGCTCGTCGTACGTCGAGTCGACCATCCCGAGCCTCGATCTCCCACATCCTTGATTCAAGGCATACGTCATTCGACACGATCGTATTCCGAATCACGGTCGAAATGTCTCCCGTTTCGTCTCGATCCGTCCTATCGTTCGAGTTTTACGATAAAACCGTAAAACTTTGTTTTCTCGAAAATAACTTGAGGAAATCGTATAAAATGGCAACGGTTAAACGAAACACCAAATATCGCCTAAACTATACGATTTCTTCGAGATTTTTCGTAAAAATCGTACAAAACGCGATTTTAATAAAACCCCGAGTAAATCGTAGAAAACGGTGACGATTAATCGAAACATCGAACATTGCTGAGCTTTACGATTAAATCGAGAAACTTATCTAAAAACGGCATCGTATCAGGAAACGATCTCGTCTAAAGTCATAAAACGGATTTATCGCAAAACGGCTCGGAAAGTCATAAAACGCGATAAAAGCCACTTGCGACTTTAAACGAAGTCCAACCCGAAGATACGACGACGTTTTGGCGATTTACCCGTAGAAAGAAGATAAATGTCAAACTTGAAGATAAATGTCAAGTTTGAGGATTAATAGAAGATTTCCGCGGGAAAAAAAGGAAAGATCGAGATAAATGGAAGATTCACATTAAACTCGAATCTGGGCGAAACGGAAAGACTAAACCGCCTAGGAAGGGAGTATATAAGCAAGAGGAATAGGGCAGAAGCAAGGGGACGAAAATCAGCGCTCTCATCTGAGACTTTTACAATTTTTCTAGACTTAGAATTTTCCGCACTTAGAAACTTAGGCTTTTTCTCGACAAGTTTGGTTTCTATGACTGGCGCTCAATCACTAGACGAACTCGCCCAGGCAGTTCGATCTCTTGTCCAGATCAATCAACTGAACTACGTTCAATTTGATCCCCGAAAGGGGTACGTAGGCAGCCTTTCATAAGGTTCAGTCCGAAATCATTCAAATCCTTTTTCTTATCTTTTTCCGTCTTTTGTTATCGAGCTGCGACTCGATTGGGTTTAAGGTTTTTATGTTGATAACTCGCTGACGGCCTTGCGGCCAAAGCCTTTGTAAGCCCTTGTAACGATCGCAACGCTTTTACGCGAAATCGAAATAAGATCTACTTTTTCTTTAAATTCGTTTTACTACGTTTTTCATATTTTTCCGCATTTATTTGGTTACTTGTCGTTGGCTTTCGCAGAGATCCGGTTCCTCTGGAAATTTAGGGTTTTCCTAAGTTTCCTTATTTAACGGAAATCGACAAGTGTGAATTTCGGTTCCCACAAACAGAGCATGAGTTAAAATTGTGGTATTCTATTCTAAACACGTACTATTCTATTACGTTTATTCTATTACAAACGTATAATTATATGAACGAAAGACGATGGCTCCACGGTGAATGGAAGAGCAATATACGGCAAAATCTGCTGCTTGATTTCGCAATTCAACAAATATTGGCTGAAAACTTTTCACTTCTTGGAAAGTAACGAAGAAGAAGAAGTTATTTTTGAGAGATGTGTGACTTCTCATGACCACACGTAATTTTTAGTTAGTTGGGTAATTAATAATTTTTTTTTTAACAATAGGTTCCGCAAGTTGCATTGAAGGCTAAAAGTGTAATATAATATAAAATACACTCTATATCGTTATATGGTAAGATATTTGGCTATAGAACTAAATATTTTTTTTTCTTAGCCATACGGCCTAATTTCCCAAAAATCAACGTGTCTTTTTCATCTTTTTTTTTTATTTCACGTCATCCTTTCATAATAATGAAGAGATATATGGCGTTTATGAACTTCTAAGAACTCGTGCTCTTCTTTTCGTGGAGTCTTTGTGCTCCTGGTCTTGAAGCGTTCAGATTTGGGGATGGTAACTAAAGTTGCACAAACACACAAGAATATAAGAACTAGCACTTCTTATTAGATTTAGAAACTCTCTCAAAACTAAATCAATGTGTTTCTCTTAAGAGATGCAACATCTCTGCAGCTCCTTATATAGGCGAAGCTACATCTTAACCTAATAATAATATGGAACATTCCTAAGCTCGATATGTTTTCCTTTTTCCTTAATTTACTAAACTCCTCTCTTTAATAAGTTAACTTTCTCCTTATGATAATTGGAATTTTCCAACATTCTCCCCCTTAATTCCAACTTGAGTCTTGGGCTTGTTGAACTCTTGAACTCCGATGAACCTTCACATTTCGTTGAACTTGATTCTTGCCAATGGTTTTGTGAGTATATCTGCCTTCTGCTCCACTCCAGGTAGATGTGTTACTTCGATCAAGTTGAACTCCACACATTCTCGAATGAAATGGTACTTCGAGAGTATGTGCTTGCTTCTCCCATGAAACACTGGATTCTTGGTGAGAGAAATAGCTGACTTGTTGTCAATCTTCAGCACGATCTTCTTGTCTTCTTTATTCATGATCTCGGCCATTAACTCCTTTAACCATATTGCTTGTTTTGCAGCTTCGGTAGCGTCCATGAACTCCGCCTCAATGGAAGAAAGTGCTACGGTGGGTTGCTTACATGATGTCCATGTGATCGGCGATGTTCCAAGGTAGAACATAAACCCTGTTGTGCTTCTTCCATCATCAACGTCTGCGTTATGACTGCTGTCACTGTAACCTGTAATCTCCGTTGTTCCATCGCGTTTGAAGAAGAGACCATACTCAGTGGTGCCCTTTATATATCGCAACAGATGCTTCATCGCTTCTCCATGACTCTCTCTCTAGGACTCTGCATATATCTGCTTAACACACCAACCAAAAATGCCAAGTCTGGTCGAGTATGAAGAAGATACCTTAAGCATCCTATGATGCTTCGATACGATGTTGCATCAATCTCAGGATCCTCCTCTGCCTTCGATATTTTCAAACTTGTATGCATCGGAACATGAGTATAGTTACATGAGTCCATCTTTGTTTTGACAAGTATACCTTGCGCGTATCCTCCTTGCTTGATTTGAATGCCATCAGCTCCTTGCGTTACTTCTATACCAAGATAGTATGTAAGCTTCCCGAGGTCTGACATCTCAAATCTTCCCGAGCGAAGTCCCCGTTACAAACAAATCATCGACGTAAATAGCTATGATGAGAAACTCCCCCTTCTCTCTCTTTTGATATACTGCAGATTCCTTTGTCCACTTTGTGAACTTCATCTCCTTGAGGACACAATCAAGCTTGATGTTCCAAGCTCTTGGAGCTTGTTGTAAACCGTATAATGCTTTGTTGAGTTTGTACACATGATGCTCCTTCCCTTTCTCCACAAAGCCTTCTGGTTGAGTCACGTATACATCCTCTTTTAAATCTCCATTCAGGAACGCAGTTTTCACATCTAAGTGATGGATCTCCCATCCATTACTTGCTGCCAAAGCCAGAAGTAGACGTATGGTTTCTATTCGGGCCACTGGTGCAAATACTTCTTCGAAGTTTTTGCCTTGTTGTTGCACATAACCTTTTGCTACTAGCCTTGCTTTGTATTTAGTTACCATTCCATCTGCATTCCTCTTGATCTTGTAGACCCACTTCAAACCAATTGGGTTCACACCTATCGGCTTCTTGACGCACTACAAGAAAATTGTAGTATTGCAATAGTGGTATTTTGTTGCAATATGTTAATAAATTGTTGCAAAAATGATGTTGCAAGAAAAATGTGACAGATTTTAATCCCTTGCTATTTGAATGTTGCAAATTCACATTTCTTGCATATATGTAGCAAAATTAGCAAGGAATTCAGTTGTTGCTATATATGTTATATTACTGCAACAATTTTTCTGTAACAACTTTGTTGTATAATGGCAACTTATTTTTGCAACTATAAATAGTGACAAATTATTACTACGTAAAATTATAGCAAATAACATTGCAAATCTGCAATTAATTTTTTTCTTGCAATGTATATTATTAATACAACAAGAAAAATATATAAAATGTTTATTATAATTATAATGTATGGTTGCTACTTATTTAAAACTACAAATATATGCCACATAAAAGATACATTTGGTGCAAATGTTGTAGAAATTCTTCTACAGTTAAATTTAAGATACATTTGGTGCAAATATTTTTGTGATGGTGGTCGTCAGGTCGTATGAATGATCGTTTATAGTATTTTTTAACACCTAATAGTATGTGCCTAATTTATTTTATAATCAAATTTTTTACAATATGATAAAATATTTAAAAGTTCAACAAGCATTCATAAAAAAGCTATAATTTAAAAACTATATAAGTCTTAAAAAACTTAGAAAGTATAACTAAAACAGCAAGTAAACACTAGTTGTTGACATCTATTGATAGAATAGCTAAAGGAAAAAATGATGTTATTTTCCTGAGCCTTTCTTTAACATCTGCATTTTCTTCAGAAATATCTTGTACCATTTCTTGAAAGTTTATCATTTTCAGATCGCTTTAGATGGTGGCCAGCACACTGCCGTTGATTGAAATTCACTAAAAGAGCTCCTAGATCTATGGTTGACCTTCATTTACCAATTACCATATGATGCACCTGAAAAGAAATTACAAATCACAGATTAAGACTTGAATCAAACTGATAAAGGATCAGTAAAACACACAAAAACATTGGGATGAATAGCTTACGAAGAATTATTGTGTGCAGAAGTGTAATGAGCTATATTAAAAACTCACATATAGCATGTATATATATGAAAACAATAAAATCTAAATGTAACTTGATAGGAGATGCTTTCTTATCTTTAACATAATATTCTCAACTAACAAAATTTAAGTGAGAATCAAATGATATATTATTTTCTCAACAAACTATAACGAAGGTTTTATCAAAAAAAAAAAAAAAAACTATAACGAAGGTAAACAAAGGTATGGCTTAAAAAAAAGTAAAACGTAATTAGTGATGACATCATTTGGAAGAGCAGATAGAAGATATATTTACGGTCCCCTTGTTTTACTTTTTTTTTTTGTTGTTGTTAAACTATGATGTTTTACTTAATTAGTCTAGTTTTATGTTTTTGGACATTAAGGTCTATTGAATATATTTACAATTTTTTAGATAAACACCTTGTATCTATCTTTGTCTTCGTTAAAGATGGATTTTTAAATCTTTGAAAGAATATATAAATGATTTTAATTAAGGTCTTTTTTTTCTGAATAGGAATAATTTAGTGAAATATATCATATTAGACCAAAAAAAAAAATTCATAACATAAAATAATTTAAGAAAATATTTAAAATCTGTAACCTTAAAAGTATAATGTACATGTTTAAATATAAATTTATATATATATATATATATATATTATATTTATTGTACATAATATACAAAACTATTTAACTTTTATTAAAATATATATTTTTCATATTATATATATATATATAAATTGTAAATTAGCAAGGATTTAAAATTGTTAACTATTTCTTGCAAAATTTGCAATATATTTGTTTATGTTGTAAAAAGTTGCGATTTTGTTAGGAAAACATGCAACATATATTATTGTAGTGGGTTTGCAATAAATTTGTAAGGAAATTGGGACGAATATTAATTAATGCAAATATATTGCAATAATCATGGCAAAGTAATAACATAAATAGATGTTGCAATATTTTTGTTGCAATATTGTTTATTTCTTGTAGTGACGAGCTTCCAGTTCTTGTTTTTGATGATAGATTCAATCTCTGCCATCGTCGCATCGATCCAAGCTAGTATCGATGCAGCTTCAATGTAACTTTTTGGTTCACCATCAATGGTGAGAAGGAGTCTACCACCTTCGACTTTAGTGAGTAAGATGTAATCATCAAACGGCTTTGGTTTTTTTGATGTTACGACCGTATCTTGATGTAATATTCTGTTCTTGGTTTGCATCGTTGTTCTCTGCTACTTGCTCTTGTTCACCTGCGTCAACAGCTTCTTCTTTTTCTTGGTGGTGTTGGTGATCTTGGTGCTCATCACCATCTTCTTCTTCTTTAACATCGATATCAGGAAGGCTGAAAATTCATGCTTCATCGTTTGTAGTCATATATTGCTGTTGTAGACCAATCCCAACTCTTATTCTCATCAAAAATTACATCTTACTAAAAATAATCTTCTTCATGACAAGATCGTAGAGCCTATAAGCTTTTGAACCAGGCTCTGTCCCGAGATTGATCACCATCCTTGATCGATCATCGAGCTTTCTTAGATGTGGAGCATTGATTTTTGCGAATGCTAAACACCCAAAGACTCTTAGATGTTCAATGTTTGGCTTCTTAACATATAGGCCTTCGTATGGAGTTTTATTTTCCAAAGATTTTGTAGCAATGCGGTTGATAAGATACGTCGAATGTCGCACTGCTTCACCCCATAGTTGATTAGGAAGCTTCATTGCTTTCATCAAGCTCCTTGTCATTTCCATTAGTGTTCAGTTTCTTCTCTCGATCACACCGTTTTGTTGTGGCGTATACGGTGCGGTGAGATGTCTTGTTACACCGTTTTCTTCACAAAAGCGAATGAACTCAGAAGATGTGAACTCTCCTCCTCTATCGGTGCGAAAAGTCTTGAGTTTTAGCTTCGTTTGATTCTCCGCGTACTCCTTGAACTTTTTGAACCGATCGAAAGCTTCGCTCTTCTCTCTTAGCAGCATCGTCCACATATATTTTGAGTAATCATCAATTAAGATGAATACATATCTATTGTTTGCTGGTGTTGGTGGTGATATCGGACCGCACAAGTCATCATGTACCAACTCCAATGCGTGTGATGCTCGATACTTTGCTTTAGGTGGGAAAGACTTACGAGTTTGCTTCCCAACTAAGCAGGTGCTGCACACATCTTTCTCGTGTATCACTTGAGGCATCCCTACTAGCATCTCCTTGTCTACCATATTCTTCATGACTCCAAAGTTCACATGTCCGAGCCGCGCATGCCACGTCCATGTAACATCGTTTTCTTGTATTTGAAGACACTTCGAATATTCAATCTCCATTAGTGTCTTGTACAATCGGTTTGGTGACCTCGAGACTTGTACTAATAGCCTTCTACGGTGATCACTTAGCATTAGCAAGTCTCCTTTCATGTTAGCCTCACAACCATTCTCGGTTTCTTGGCCTAGACTTATGATGTTGTGTTTAATACTAGGAATGTAGTAGATATCTTTGAGTACTCTTCTCTCCCCTGTTTTTCCGATGAACGTGATTGAACCTTTCCCAACAATCTCAACGTTTGATCCATCACCAAATCTGACTTTTCCTTTGATGCGCTCATCTAGGTTTGAGAAGAACTCTCTCTTTCCTGTCATATGGTTACTTGCACCATTTTCAAGATACCATATACTCGTGTTTCCATCACATTCGTCAAACCTTTTAGGAAACACTCTATCTTCGTTGAGGAATACTACTTCATGCATATATAATGCATCTGCTTCTTGTGTTTTCGTTAGGTGTGTTTCTTTTCTTGGTCGTGTAGGAAAATGTGATACGAAGTGTCCCAGCTTGTCGCATCACCAGTATTTAACCTTAGAGTAGTCCTTCTTGGTCTTGTTAGAAGCTTCTCCTCTTTTGTTATGACAATCAGAACCATTAGACCTTCCACGTCATCTTCCTCTTCCACCATAACCCCTATCTATGCCTCTTCCTCGCGAGTTGTTATGGCTTCCACGACCTTGTGTATTATTCTTCACAAACATTAGCTTCGTTTGATTTTCATCTTGGGTTTCTTGTTTGCTGCGCTCTTTGAAAGTCTTTATTCTCCCAACAACATCTTCAAAGCTCGCTGAATTCAGATTAAGTAGTTGTTCTAGAGAAGCTACGATGTGTATGAACTTGTTTGTAGGAAGTCCATCTAAAAACTTCTTTACCAGCCTTGGTACATCCATGATTTTACCTAACACGGCTGACTCTGATGCTACAACCGATAGTTTTCCTGCATAATCATCCACCGTGTCTGCATCTGTCATCTTCAGTTTATCGAACTCAGACATCAAGGTCTGTAACCTCGCTTCTCTCATGCGATCAGCACCTAGGTTACATGATTTGATAGCATCCTAAATCGTCTTTGATGTATCGTGTTCTCCAATTTGAAGAATCAACGCCTCTAGAATCGACTGAAAGATTAGAGCAACCGCAGCATTGTTCTTCTTAACATCGATGTTCTCTGGTTCGATAGTATCCCAAACTTCATATAAACAAAGCAACACCTTCATCCTTATCGACCAAACGGTGTAGTTGGTCGATGTGAGCATTGGAAATCGTATGTCCTTCTTCATCTCAAGACCTTTATCATGTACTTGAGAAGCGACATCGTCTCCCATGTTTTGATCGAATTACAACTCCTCTTGTAAACGTTTTCGAAACCTGGAGGCTCTGATACCAATTAAAATTGCACAAACACACAAGAATATAAGAATTAGCACTTCTTATTAGATTTAGAAACTCTCTCAAAACTAAATCAATATGTTTCTCTTAAGGGATTCAACATCTCTGCAGCTCCTTATATAGGCGAAACTACATCTTAACCTAATAATAATATGGAAACATTCTTAAACTCGATATGTTTTCCTTTTTCCTTAACTTACTAAACTCCTCTATTTAATAAGTTAAGTCTCCTTAAGTCTAATTGGAATTATCCAACAGTAACTTTGGAAACACTTAGAGCTGCTTGGTGGCTTGAACGTGTTCGAGGCGTGAGGCCGTGGTCGAAGAGAAAATAATTCTCTTCATATGAGAAATTCAAAATACGTAAACGAATTTGCGGTTTAGAGCTCATGAGTACAAGTTCTTCTTTTATCTTTTTCTTCTGGCCTTACGCATCCATGGTGGAAGATCATTTAATCATTATATAAATTAATGACGCTGGTCCTTAAAAGCCAGTGCTCTTCTTCTTTGGAAAAGTGGAGAAGTCAACATATGAAAAGGTAGTCAAGATATTTTTGGTTTCTTCGTTGTTGTAGCTCCACCCGTGAGATTCCTATTTTGTAAGACACCGTTTAGTAACAAACATATTTGGGACCTCAATTCGTCAAAGCAAGGTAATTAATTGTATTTTTAGTAGCTTATGGAATCGTGTCATTCTTCTAATAACCAAAGCAAGAAAGTGTGATTGCATTTCGAGGTCGCAAACCTAACGCTCTCATTTCGTGGAATGTGGAGAAGTTTTGTTTCTTGTTTCCTGATCTAGCGAGATCAATGCCATCACAGTGTGATGGTACGATTTTTGCGGTAACGGATACCTATAAGCTGGATCCATTATCGTGCTTACAAGCCTTAGATCAGATTCCTATAAAAGGATGATTTTTGTTTCTCTTCCCCACAGTCGACGCCAAAATGTAGATCCTAAAATCTACACTAAGTATTTGAATATAAAACTAGAGAAGAGAAAATATGTGGACAACAATATCCTCATAACACAACGATGTATTTAGGTATGAATCGACAAAAATGGACTTTATTCCTATACCAAATAGCATAGAAATATCGAGATAAGGGAGATCGTGACTGAACTCGGGATCGAGCTGCCTACGTACCTGTCATGGGATCAAGTCTAAACGTACTTCGATTGTAATCATCTTGAAAGAGATGTCGGTTTCATCGGTCTCAAGCGAGACGTCGGGTTACTTCGGTTCATCGGTCTTGTGTGGATTATCGGTTTTGTGTAAACGGCATCGTACGAATACGAGCTCGTGACGTGCATGATCAAGGTTTGTCATCGTGACCAATAGGATTGAAACATAATGATTTGATAATCATGGAAGTGATTATAAATATCATGGTCGTATTTCCTGTTGTATGAGAGATATTTTTAGTTTTGAGCTCTCATCCAAAGGTGTGGATAACGTCTTTTGCCAAGCCTGACCTCATGTAGAAGAGAAATATGGTTTTTCCTTCTTCTCTAGCATTATGTCTTCTTTTATTTATGTATCTATTTTCTTGGAAAAGATCTCCCCCTCGAAAGCGACCTTTTGTCCTATTTTATACCAAGAGCTCGTCTCTTCCTTCTGTAATGTTGTTGCATGTGCCCCTGTAGTCTTGCTTTGACTTCCACATCTTTAGGGAAGTTTGGTTTGTTCAAGGATCTTTCACGTACACCACTTTAGGAGGAATATCTTTGACTTAGTAACATCCTATTAAACTTCATGTGTAAATCAAGTGATCTCTTTCTAATAATCTTCAAGGGAGGCCAATTACATGTATTGGGCCTCGAGATCAAAGTGGGCTGACTTAGGCTATACTCAATAATATTTTTAATAGCATCTCTTTCAGTGGGAGGGATTTAGTGCTAAATCATGGTCCAACAATAATATGTGACTTTAATGAGATTCTGGAAGGAAATAAAAATTTGAGTTTTGCTAATACGGGGAGGGTTCCTACTGGGATGAGGAATTTTCAGAATTTGGTGCTTCACTGCCATCTTACTGATTTGGCTTATCAAATGCCTCAGTATACATGGTGTAACAAGAGAGAGGAATGTGTAATTTTTAAGAAGTTGAATAGAGTTTTGTTAAATGAAGAAGGACTTCTTTATTTTAGCAATGCGTATTCGAGTTTCGAGCCAAGAGGATGCTCTGACCACATGCGGTGCAACATTCAATTGTTTCCTTCGGGTGAGAAAATCAAAAACCCCTTTAAGTATGTCAATGCCATGGGAAGTGTTGGGGAAAAATACTCAGTCATCATTTTTCTCCAACCTCCAGGCAGGGTCCAGACCCCCGGGTCTCCGATAAGGGAACACTCTAGGTCCCCGCTAAAAGGAACTCCGAGATCGGTCCTAGGGTCCGTCTCCCAATCAAGAAAATGGAAAACTTCCGATAAGGAAAACTTCCATATTTTCGAATATGGAAGAGTTTCCATCTACTCAAACCGACCATAACCGGCTTAAAAGACAACTATATAACGGGAATCCAAACCCTAGATCAAGGGATTGACACTTCGAGACTTGGAGATTAGGTTTAGACAGCTAGGGTTAGGGTTCCTACCAAAATACTTGTAATCCTTGCTTGTCTATTCAATAAAGATCTCTTCTAGTTTGTATTTCTCGTGAACCTCTTTAAACTCTTACGAAATACCTGTGATTCCATAAAAACTACCAGCTCATCTATCGTTCCGTAGTACTCACAAATATCCTACACAAAAATCTCCTAACAGTTTGGCGCTAGAAGGAGGGGAATAATCTAAACTACGTGATGATGGCGATGGGTGAGCAAGATGATCTACCAGAGGCTACCCCAAGAAAAATCGAACTCCAGAGGTAACTCAACGGCTTACAAATTCAAGTAACCGACTTACATAAGACTCGGGAAGCTACCGAGGACCCTGAGCTCTCTTCCGAAATCCAAAGCATGTAAGAGAAACTAGATGAACACTCGAAGCAGGTGGAGAAGAGCGCTGAGAAGCTTACTCAGTTCGAATCCGAAAATCTCGTCCTCCGAGACAAGAATCAAGCCTTCAATGCGGCAAGCAACAAGAAACGTCGCTTCCGCATGCAAGTTCAACCCATGCCTAGCCTGGAAACACCTAACACCGTGGGAGACGCCGTTCGCCAGCTCCCGAGCGAGGCTGGGGCATGACGAGAAAAAGGTGGAGACGCGCAAACCCACGAAACGATATCCAGTGACTCCAAATTGGATTCCGAGAAAGGAGCGTCTAGAGAGGCCGCAGCAGCAAAGTCCTCCATGACCGCCTATCTAGAGCAAGTGTTCTCCCAGAAGCTCGACGCCATGCAATCTCTAAGGGAAGGTCTCCTGGGGGTAGCACCTCCAATTCGGAAGAGGAACCCCAGTTCCTCTGACGACACCCCCTTCGCGGAAGATATCACCCTGATCGAGATGCCGAGGAAGTTCTCCTTCCCCAACATAAAGATGTATGATGGCACCGGCGATCCAGTCGACCACATCGCTCAGTACAAGCAAAGGATGCTCGCCGTAGCACTCCCAAGGGAGTCTCGCGAGTCTACCATGTGCAAAGGATTCGATTCTATCCTGATCGGACCCGCTTTGCAGTGGTATATCAACCTACCTACCAAGTTTATCTCATCCTGCACAACCCTTAGCGGCAAGTTCGTGGAACAATTCGCAAGCAGACAGAACCTGGAGAAAACCTCTGATAGTCTCTACGAGATCTTTCAATACCGAGCCGAACCCCTTTGTGGCTACATAGCCCGCTTCAACTAAGAGAAGGTATCAATCCCAGAGTGCAACGCCACCACTGGAATCTCAGCCTTCAAGAGAGGCTTACTTCCAGACTGGGATCTCTACAAGGAACTGACCAAATACTAGTGCAAGACCATGGAAGATATGCTATCCCGAGCTTGGGCCCAGGTAAAATGGGAGGAAGATGTCGCGATCCGCGCCAAGGCCCAGCAAAAGCAAGATCAGAAGGCTATCAGACCAGAGCAAGATGAGAGGCCTTCCCAAAAATCCACAAGGGACCAAGGAGGCCGGAGTCGGGGCAGATACATGAACCGTCTCCCTGACAGGGCAGAAGGAATGTCAGTATCCACCTGGTCAGACGTCTCACATATATCTATATCGAAGCTTGAACTCATTACCACCCTGAGGCAGATGGGTCCGAAGGTTAAGTGGCCTCCAAAGATGAAGGCACCTGATTCCTTTCGGAAACCCGATCTCTGGTGCGACTTCCATCACGACCATGGTCACAAGACGGAGGATTGTATCCTCTGAAGGTCGAAGTCAACGAACTACTCCAGAAGGGGCATCTTCGGTAATTCCTTTCTAAAAAAAGCTAAATCTCTCGTGAACAAGGAGACCCCTAGGAAATCTGTGGGAACCGAAATCCACACCGTCGATTTTCCGTCAAATATGGAAACTTAGGATGAAACCCTAATTTTCTCGAGGTCCTGGATCTCTGCGGAAATCACTAAAACAAACGAATTTAAAAGAATATGGATGAACAATGAAGAACAGAGAGTAAAGAACTTGTATGAACGCTTTTATTAAATGAGAATCGACAACTGTTACAAGAAGAATTGAAGAACTTAGACGTCGAAACGTTCTAAGGATCTAGATCACTGTTCTAAACGCTAAGTCCTAAATTCCTAAGCTAACAGCCGTCTTTTTAGGTCTGATTTTTCGTCCCCCTCTTCTGCCCTACGCCTCTGGTTTATATACTCCTTGCCTTGACGGTTCGATCTTTCCATTTCGCCCGGAAATGAGTATATCGGGAATCTTCCATTTTTCTCGATCCTTCCTTTTCTTCCGCGGAAATCTTCTATTTATTTTCAAACCTGCCTTTTATCTTCAAGCTTGACATTTGTTTTCCTTCTGCGAGTAAACCGTCAAAACGTTATCGTATCTTCGGGTTAGATTCCGTCAAGATCGCGAGATGGGGTTTTTATCGCGTTTTAGGACCTTCTGGGCCGTTTTGCGATAAATCCGTTTTGCAACTTTGTACGAGATCGTTTCCTCATCCGATGCCGTTTTTAGTAAATTCTCCGAGTTAATCGTAAAGTTTAGCTACATTCGTTTTCTTCGGTTAATCGTTGTCGTTTTTACGATTTACTCGACTTTTTTATTAAAAACGTGTTTTTTACGATTTTTATGAAAAATCTCGAATAAATCGTATAGTTTAGGCAATGTTCGGTGTTTAGTTTAACCGTTGCCGTTTTATACGATTTCCTCGAGTTCTTTTCGAGAAAACAAAGTTTTACGGTTTTTATTGTAAAACTCGAACGATAGGACGGATCGAGACGAAACGGGAGACATTTCGGCCGTGGTTCAGAACGCGACAGTGTCGAAGGATGTAAGTTTCGAATCGGGATGCGGGAGATCGAGGCGCGGGATATCCGGGAAGTCCCTAGTTTGCCAATCGGCGAACTAAGCCGGCTGGCTTAGTTCGCCAGTGGGCGAACTAGTCGGGACAGGACTAGTTCGCGTTTTAGGTCTGATTTTTCGTCCCCCTCTTCTGCCCTACGCCTCTGGTTTATATACTCCTTGCCTTGACGGTTCGATCTTTCCATTTCCCCCGGATTTGAGTATATCAGGAATCTTGCCTAGATCACTATTCTAAACGCTTCCTTTTCTTCCGCGGAAATCTTCTATTTATTTTCAAACCTGCCTTTTATCTTCAAGCTTGACATTTATTTTCCTTCTGCGAGTAAACCGTCAAAACGTTATCGTATCTTCGGGTTAGATTCCGTCAAGATCGCGAGATGGGCTTTTTATCGCGTTTTAGGACCTTCCGGGCCGTTTTGCGATAAATCCGTTTTGCAACTTTGTACGAGATGGTTTCCTGATCCGATGCCGTTTTTAGTAAATTCTCTGAGTTAATCGAAAAGTTTAGCTACATTCGTTTTCTTTGGTTTTAATCGTTGCCGTTTTTACGATTTACTCGACATTTTATAAAAAACGCGTTTTTTTACGATTTTTATGAAAAATCTCGAATAAATCGTATAGTTTAGGCAATGTTCGGTGTTTCGTTTAACCGTTGCCGTTTTATACGATTTCCTCGAGTTCTTTTCGAGAAAACAAAGTTTTACGGTTTTAATCGTAAAACTCGAACGATAGGACGGATCGAGACGAAACAGGAGATATTTCGGCCGTGGTTCGGAACGCGACCGTGTCGAAGGACGTAAGTTTCGAATCGGGGATGCAGGAGATCGAGGCGCGGGATATCCGGGAAGTACCTAGTTCGCCAATCGGCGAACTAAGCCGGCTGGCTTAGTTCGCCGGTGAGCGAACTTGTCGGGACGGGACTAGTTCACGTTTTACGGCTGTTTCGGTTTTTTGTGGTTTCGTAAAACGATCTTCGAGTTTTATAAAACGATTCTTCGAGTTTTATAAAATGATTCTCGAGTTTTATAAAATGATTCGTCGAGTTTTATAAAACAATTCTCGAGTTTTATAAAACGATTCTTCGAGTTTTATAAAATAATTCTCGAGTTTTATAAAACGATTCTTCGAGTTTTATAAAACGATTCTCGAGTTTTATAAAACGATTCTTCGAGTTTTATTAAACGATTCTTCGAGTTTTATAAAACGATTCTCGAGTTTTATAAAACGACTTTCCGTTTTAATAAATGACTTTTGCGGAAAGTAATGATTCTAGAAGTTATCGTAGACGTTGATTTCGAGATTACGGTTTTTGACACCAACAAAATCCACTAGAACCGCACCTGCCTCACCACCCCGACAAGATCGAGTAATTCACGTCATATATGGATGCTCAGAGATAAGCGGCATAAGTCACGCAGCCGCAGAGAAGAACACTTGAAACGCCAAACTAGGCCTGGAGACATCCAAACCAAAGCGGCTGCTCTTGTGAAAGGATGAATTAAGCTTCCCGGCGAAGGATAAAGAGTAGGTTCTAGCCCCCCCCCCCCACCACAATGCCCTAGTCATATCGTTCGTTGTAGCGAATTGCCTGGTGAGAATAATCATGGTAGACACTAGGAGCTCAAACAATATCATCTTCCAGAACGATTATCAGGACCTAGTATTAAATGGAAGTGTTCTAACCAGTAAGATAATTCCACTCGTGAGATTCAGCGGAGAAGTCAAGCTAACCGCCGGAGAAGTGATACTCCCTGTTTATGCTGAAGGAATAAACATGTCAACCAAATTTCTCGTCTTCGATTGCCAATCATCCTACAACATGATCTTGGGACGACCGTGGATCCATGGCATGGGAGCCGTCCCCTCTACACTCCATTAATTAGTGAAATCTCCTACTCCCTGGGGCATTAAAGCCATCAGGGGAGACTAGGAGAATTCCCGGTTCTGCTACCAAACCACCCTGAAGGGAAGGACCAAGGTCTTAAAACAATTACAGAATGGGTCCCAAACCCTACGCGCGCTGGGACAAAAGATCAGCAAAAGGAACAATGCGCAACGGGCCAGAAACGACTAGAGGCGTAATCACGCAGAAAGTTCACCAAAAAGGCCAAGAGCCCACACCAAGTTCGCAAGTTCCAACAGATCCAATCTAAAGAAGCGTCACCCTCTAGCTCAGACAAGACAAAAACCCGTAGGCACCGTCTCCTTATGTTACCAAATGCCTTGACACCCAGGGAACCCAAGCCAGAAACGAAGAATCGAGAAGAAAGTCAGTAGACCTTGTTCTCCCCACGCGGGACTGCCTTCAAGATTCATCTTTGGCATATGCTTAAGACGGGTCCCACCCCATCTGAGAAGCTCCAAGTCCATGCCTCCATCTCGGTCTCTACAAAAATGGGGCACAAGCGTCGAAGAAGAACCATCCATGGTGTCGAGGCAGAATATCTCTGAACCCCTCGAGGTCTTACAGAAAGCCATTGCCAGCCTGGGGTACCTGGGGCAAATTTGATCCGCAAGCGACACGACGACCAACATGTCAAAGGAAAGCTCCAGAGGATAATTAGCAGTGAAATTACATAAAGAATTTAAACTCTGATGGATCTTCATTCAGACAATGGGAGGAAGAATCCTCTAAGTGCCGGTAATGACTCCAGGCCTCATTGCCCAAGGAAATACTAAGCTAACGGCGCCAGACCCTGATTGGAAAACAGGGACCTTCCAGCAAGGAGATAAGGTTCCAGAACGGGTCAAACACACAAGCTACAAGATAGAAAAGGTAAAACATAGCCTACCCATCGGAACACCCTGCGATTTACTATTTTACACTATGATTCCTGGATTTTGATTGATATTACTTTATTATCTATTATTTAAGCATTTTGGTTTCCTACTCATATGTATGCTAAGATTCTACTGACAAAGCTTATATAATAAAATAGTCCAGACTATAAAAGTAGTAGGAAAACCACAATACTTAAAGGGGCATATAGGGCTGGATCAGGTCCTATGAAACCTTCGATCCCAGCTAAACCTCATTGATACGTGGTAGGACCACACAAAATAAACGGGTACGAGACATAAGGCAGAAATGGCTTTGCACAAACCTGAGTATGTTGTCAAAACTACCTATAACCCATACATAGCTTAAGGCATATCGGGGTCCCACAACTACATATGTGAAAAGTACATGTTTTAAAATGCTACGTGCTACACAATACAAGGGACACAAGGTAAAATTTCAAAAGTACTGTGAAATACATCGAGCAAATAGTACAAAAGTCTGGGAGCACCCTATAATTTATGCTTGACCAGACGTAGAAAGTAGAAAAGTCTGGCAGTTGGGTTTTCACTCACACCAACACCTATATAAAAATTCTGATAGTGGTTTCTGCTGAGGCAGCATGCAGCACAGGAACTTGATAGTGACCAGCTTCTGAGCGGTAGAAAGTGAGATGCGAACAGGTACCGGTAGTGGCCTCACCTAGGAAGGCAGAGTACGGTCCCTTAAATTAAAATTCTGGGTTCTATGAAAAAACTCCGGGCTCAGAAAGGCCTCAGGGTCAACAGCCCACGAATTTTGAAATAAACACAGGGTCCAGAACCCACTGGTTCCCCCAAAGCGACCTCCAAGGTCTAAACTCTCTAGTCCTCAAATTCCAAAGGAAATCCGATACCTATGGGACTACCCTAAGGGTCCCAGGGTCCAAGAGTCGCGGAACCCTAAAACTCAATGCCCATGCGGTCTGGGTGTTATAAGGAACCTCTAGACATCCCTCTAAAAGTACAAGATCATGCGTCTTTACCACGAGTTTGACTACGAGAGAAGTCAAAGTAAGAAATAGAAACCACAAAAGCAAAGACATGCCCATGGACCGAAGGACCTCAGAGGATTTTGTGCGAGAAGCAAAATCAAGGTTACACGTCAACAACGAGCATATAAAACAGAGAGAGGATGCAAAGAGGAAACCCGAAAAGCATATCCCACAGGGCCACATCAGAGCCATTGTTTAGTACAACGAAATAAAAAGGCTCAGAGGTCCGATCCAGAGTTCCAAACCCTCACCGAGGGCAATTACAAAATAAAAAAAGATCCATTCACGGGGTCAAGAGTCCAGAGAACAAAGATTGGGGTCAGTTGGCAGTGAGATCATTGGCAGCAGCCCTGGCGTCTTCTCTTCTCCAGACACCTCGGAAATGTGTGGCTCATCTTCAAAAGAAGGAGAAGGAAATTCAAGAAACTCAGCTTCAGCGGTCTTCACCACCTTGTATTGTTCAAAAACAACTGAGGGTTTCCAGCAATTGGTTTGCTTATTCAGCCACTCCCACATCAGCTCCCATCACCTTCTCAGCCTCAAAAGTTTCAGCAACGTTTCTTAGGTCATGTAGCTTCTCCATACTCTTCCGCTAGCCCCTCAGGGAGACATTCTCTGTAGCTGCTAGTTCTCCTGCTTCCTCCTGGTTCCTCACCTTGAGCTTCAGAGCCTTGATCTCCTTCTCCTTAGTCAAAAGGGAGTCCCTCTCCTCACGAAGCTGAGAGGTCAAAGCATCCATCTCCGCCTTCATGGAGGCCTTGTCCTCCATCCTTTCCCCAAAATGAAACAACTGGGACACCACCTGCACGACATGATTCAATTATTAGCCAGAGCCAGGAGATCAAAAAGTACACGGCGAAGTACCTGGAGCAAATCACTCTGGAGGGACCGAATTGCCACAGAGGATTCCTCTTCCGATGCCAAGAGTGCCAGAGTTGAAGGAAATACTTTTGTAATAAGGTTGGAGAGAATTGTAGTCCAATCATAAGAGGCAGAACAAGAAGTCTCAAGAGTAGAACCTGAAGTCTTGGATTTTTTTCTTGGAGGAGGAAGGAGCCGTAACAGCAACCGCCCGACGTTTGCTACTCCTTATGAATTGAACCTCGTCATCTTTGGCAGGAAAATCTCGCTTCGATGCAGACTTCTTCGCAGACATCACCTCGAGAGCCTTCTCATACTCTTCTAACGCTTCATTACCTTTGGATCTCGACATCTCACCTAGCACACGAAGTGGAATCTAGTCAGCAGCTAGGAGGGAAAATAAATAAATAAATGTGAAAAGCTTACCGCAAATGCTGCAACGCTTCAATGCTGTCTCGCTTAGAAAAAAAGAAATCTGACGTTGCTCGATAGGAAGTTTTAACACTTGCTTCGATAGTATCCTTCCCGGAAGAGTAGTTCACACAAGGAAAATATGCATCTTGAAAACAAGAAACTGTTAGTACCTTTCTGTTTAGATAAACCCTCATGGCTCCTATGGCTAGCCTACCCTCTATCTGCCACGTAGATAAGAATCCCGGAAGATGCATAAAAGCAAAATTTTCAGTCCAGTTTCCATCGAAGGCTGGAACCCACTTCCTTTCTTTGAAACTTCCTTGACCCGAGGATGAAGATAGTATATCCATTCTGCATCGCTTAAAGGATAAACAGAGTACGAGCACAAAACCTCAGCCACCCCGATTACGGGACCTTGGAGATTGCCCAAGTTTTGCATGGCTATTAAGGTTCTCCAGTCTGGAGGGTTCAATTAGCCTAGGGAAATTTCCAAGGTTTCCGATATTTTGGCCACCAAGGAGGGGATCTGACCCCTGAAGCGGACTTGAAGTAACCTTCGTACAGAGGAACCTCATCCACACCAAAATCTGAGACTCTCTCCTCCGGACCAGGTACTCGGATAACAACATCCTCGGAAAGTTGGTATTTCATCCTCCAGTTTACAACCTCCTCAACCCCTATCACCAAAAGAGGGCCTACCGGAGGATATCTGTTTCCTTCCGCGACAGACAAAACACTTCTAGCGACTATAGCTTTAGAGTTTCTACCTCAGTAGTCAAATCCAGAGAAGAACCAGAAGCATCCATAGATTCTGTCGAAGCAACTTTATTCTTCATTTTCCCAGATCTAGTTCTACTACCTATGGAAGAGGAATCCGGGAAGAGGTCCTACTCGGAAAAGGGCGGAAAGAAAAGATCTAAAAGCAAGCGTGAAAGAAAAGAGATGTTACCTAGAGGACGAGGACTTGAACTAATATATGAAGATCGCGGAGAATCTTCAGGATAAAGAGAAAAGGAAATTAAAAAAGAATCAGACGTCAAAAACAGTGAGATAGAGTCGGAAACCCTAAAGACGCCTTACACGCATCGGAAAGAGAGCCCACGCGAGGGAGCAAATCTCGAAACATCTTCAAAGGAGCTTCCCCTTTCCCACCAAACTCTAGTCTAGGGACCCAACAAATCAATGGGACCCTCAAAGTTCTCCCTCTAGCTTTGTACCTCCGGCTCGCAAAGATCCAACATGAAGGACATGTATTAAAGATTTCTGATCAACTTTAGAATCAAAGCTCCGGCTGAAGTGACATCCAAAGATATAAGAACCTATTGTCAAGTTCCAACCAAGCAAGGAATAATTAATCCCCACCTGGGTTCACTATGAGCTTCGGCTTTAGTGGAACCCATGATAGCAAGATCATTGGAGCGAAACCCTGCCTAAGGGAAGCCTCCTTATAATAAGCAACTCCGGTTGACTTGAGTGCATGGGTTATTCCCCAAATTCGATGACGAAATCGAGAAAAAAGGGGCAAACTGTTGGAGAAAAATACTCAGGTATCATTTTTCTCCAGCCTCTAGGAAGGGTCCAGACTCCCGGGTCCCTGATAAGGGAACGCTCCAGGTCCCCGCTAAAAGGAACTCCGAGATCGGTCCCAGAGACCATCTTCCGATCAAGAAAATGGAAAACTTCCGATAAGGAGAACCTTCCATATTTCTGAATATGGAAGATTTCCATCTACTCAAACCGACCAGAACCGGCTTAAAGCATGACTATATACGGGGAACCCAAACCCTAGAACAAGGGATCAATACTTCAAGACTTGGAGATTAGGTTTAGACGGCTAGGGTTAGGGTTTCTACCAAAATACTTGTAATTCTTGCTTGTTTATTCAATAAAGATCTCTTATAGTCTGTATTTCTCATGAACCTCTCTAAACTCTTACAAAATACTCGTGATTCCATACAAACTACCAGCTCATCAATCGTTCCGTAGTACTCACAAAGATCCTACACAAAAATCCTTTAGCGGGAAGCATCTCGTCGTTTCTGCCTATGGTACAAGCATATTGGGACTCTACAGTGGGATTATTTCATTCCACATCAGCTATTTATAGATTCTCAAAAAGGCTGAAGAACTTGAAACCATTGATTATAGAGCTGGGTTGGAGAAGGTGGGTAATTTAACCAAAAGAGCAAAGGAAGCTTATGGTATTTTTTCTGAGAAGAAAACTGCTACTTTAACAAGCCCAAGTGATGTAACCATCCAAGAAAAAGTGGAAGCCTAAGGAAAATGGTTACACATTGCAAGTCTGGAGGAGGATCATCTGAAACAAAGAGCTAAACTTCACTGGCTGGAAGTTGGGGATCAAAATAATAAAACGTTCCACCATGCTATTAGATCGAGGCAGGCTCAGAATATGATAAGAGAAATCCGATGTCAAGGTGGTAATATTGTTAACACTCATGAGGAAGTTAAGAAGGAGGCAGAAAAATTCTTTATGGAGTTTCTCAATAGGTGTCCGTCAAATTATCAGGATACTTCAGTGGAGGATTTGCAAGATTTGCTTACTTTTAGATGCACTACTGAGGACTTCCATTTACTAGAAGCTGAAGTTACTAATGAGGAAATTCACAGAGTTCTTTTTGCGATGCCAAATAATAAGTCTCCAGGGCCAGATGGGATTCCTGCAGAATTCTTCAAGACTACCAGGCCAGTTCTAAGCAAAGATTTTATTGTCTTGGTGAAATCTGTCTTCAGATATGGTTTCCTCCCTAAATGCGTAAATTCAACAATCCTTTCTTTCATCCTCAAAAAACTTGATTCCCTAGAGATGAAAGACTATAGACCGATAGTTTGCTGCAACGTTCTCTACAAGGTGGTTTCTAAAATCTTGGCTAATCGATTGAAGCAACTTCTTCCTCATATCATTCAAGAGAATCAATCTGCGTTTGTGCAAGGAAGACTTGCTAATGGAGAACATTCTTTTAGCCTCTGAATTTGTTAAAGACTACCACAAGGACACAGTTAGTCCCAGATGTGTTATGAAAATCGATATTTCTAAGTCTTCAACTCTGTGCAATGGTCTTTTTTCTTGGAAAGCTTGAGAACCCTGGGTTTCCTAGAAAAATTTGTTCACTACATTAAGCTTTGCATCACTAGCCCCTCTTTCTAGGTGCAAGTGAATGGAGATTTGGCGGGATACTTTCAAAGTTCCAGAGGCCTCCGTCAGGGTTGTTCACTTTCGCCGTACTTATTTGTAATGTGTATGAATGTGCTCTCTCTGGAATTGGATAAAGCGATGGTTGAGAGGAATTTTAAGGTTCACCCACAAATTTATCTCTCACTCATCTCTGTTTTACGGACGACCTTATGGTATTTGTAGAAGGCTCCAAAGATTCGATACAGGGTGCTCTTTCTGTATTTGATGAGTTTGAAGTCTGGTCGGGTTTGAGCATAAGTGTTAAGAAATCTACAATTTATATGGCAGCCATATCAGCTAAGGAGAAGAGCAGTATCTTGATGAATTTCAAGTTCACTGAAGGAGAACTTCATGTGCGTTATCTAGGGCTCCCGCTAATGACACAAGCGATGAGAATGCAAGACTACTATCCTCTGTTGGAACATATACGAAGTAAGATAAATACTTGGACTTGTCGGTTTTTGTCATATTCTGGTAGGCTACAGCTCATAAATTTCGTGCTTACTGGCATTGTCAATTTCGGGATAGTTGTGTTCCGTATTCCTTGAAGTTGTATTAAGCAGGTGGAGAAAATATGTTCGACTTTCTTATGGACTGGGCCAGTGCTCAAATCTTCTAATGCTAAGTAACTTCGAAGGAGATAAGCAGTTTGAAGCGTGAAGGAGGACTAGGGATTCGGGATTTGAAAGAAGTGAATAAGGTGTATGGGCTCAAGTTGATTTGGAAAATGTTATCTGGAAACTCTTTATGGGAAAAATGGATCCATGCTAGCGTACTGAAAGGTATGAGTTTCTGGGTAGTGAAGTTTAACCCGCAAGTGGGGTCGTGGATGTGGCGAAAAATGCTGAAGTTAAGAGAAGTGGCCAAACTGTTCTATAAGAAGGAGCTTGGGAATGGAATATACACACATCTTTTTTGTATTATCACTGGTCTGAGAAAGGGGTGCTTTCTGATTTGCTGGGGGATAGAGGAGTCATTGATACGGGTGTGGGGAAAGATGCGACGGTGGAAGATGCAGTGTTATGCATTAGGAGAAGAAGAAGGCATCGTATGAGTGTTCTAAATGATCTTGAAGAAGAGTTAAGAATCATCAGGAGCAGGCTTAATCCAAATTTAAAGGACATAAGTATTTTTGGAAAGGGAAGTCAGATTACAAGCAGAAATTCTCTACTCAAGAAACTTGGAAGCTGAGAGTAAGTAATCCTTCATGTCCTTGGGCCAGTGGGATTTGGTTCTCTCAAGCTACTCCTAAATATGCGTTTATGGCATGGTTAGCCTCTAGAGACAGATTATCAACCTTGGACAGAGTAGTTAAATGGAGTCAAGGGATAGATACTACTTGCGTTCTTTGTAAATCTGTGCAGGAGTCGAGAGACCTGTAGAAGCCGGAAAACCGGATCGACATAAACGATATAAGAAAGACAGAGTTAAGGAAATAGACGATTATATAAGACATGGAGGCGAGATAAATCTCTTTCCTTAACTCTTAATATTCGCTCCGTAGTGAGACGAAACTGTACGAATATCGAGTCCCAGGATACAACCATGGCAGACAAATCACGCTTCACTCGTGAAACGACCTATCGAACAAAAATTCTACGAACACTCTCTAAACTTACTGTGGGAGATTTGCTGGTTTTTTGTTGCGTGAAAAAGTTGAGAATGAAGAAAGAGGAGAGATGATATTTAAAGAGAAGACGAGGAGCAACTTCCCGTAACGTGTGCTCGTTAGTGGGGATTTGGCAAAGATCTCGGGAAGTTTAAGTTACAAAACTTCTCCCCCAAGATTCGCTCTCTCGTTTTTATTAAAATATATGACGAGGAATAAACAGTGTGACGTTTTTTTGACGTTTTTTTATTTGGTAGACAAACTACTTGTCGTTTTTTAAATAAAATTTCATGTTGTTTTTGAAGTTTAAATGGCAAAGCGTTGAGCTTAATTTGGGCGCCCTCCAATAAAACCCACTCCCACGCCGAGCCGAACGGCGGCAGCGGCAGCGGCGCGTGCATGGGGATTTCTCTCTTCCTCTGAGCTGTTTAACCGATGGTGTCATGGGAACATATATATAGTGCTCACCTCTTCACAAGATATCCGATGTGGGACATACTCCCTTCATTTACACAGAAGTTAGGCTTTTTATTGGCCCAATTCTATTCACATACATTCCCAATAATTTTTAAAGCAATGGTCTTTAAGTTATTGATCCAACAAGACCATCTTTTTTTTAGTGTGTTTATACGGCTCAAGTTTTGGAATTTATAGCGAAAGTTATCTTGGGAAGCTTATATACAAATCATTGGTCTGAGATTATGGACATTATCACAGATTCATCAAGGGAGAGGAAGAGCCTGTTCTGTTTAAGCTACTCCTTTCAAGCAGTTCTTTGTGCAGCATGGAGAGAGCGAAACAAGATCAGGCATGGAGATAGGTTGTTGGCGTTAGCAGTGCTAAAAATAATGCTTGATAAGAGTATCTGAAACAAGATTAGGGTGATGCGCATGAAGGGGATTAAAGGAATGGAGGGGATGATGCAATTTTGGTTTAATAATAGGTTGTAAAGGGAGTTTATTTGAGTGTTGGTTCTATAATAAACAGTAAGCATCTGATGTATTAAGGTTTTTTTGATGAATAAATTTAACATTCATTCTGAAAAAAAAAAACAGCAAAATGGTTCTTCAGTAAGTTAATTATCTCTCAGGTTGTAAAGCCTTAAACTGAGGTTGGAAGTTTATATTTTGTCAGTGTTCCAACTTTTCCAGATTTTGATTCAGGAGATGAAGAAATCACCATGGTTAGGTTTCAAATTGGTAGGTTTACTTTATTGTGTTAAAGTTTGTTTTGTGGCTTTGTTAGGACATCTAAATTGTGACTGTTATTTAGGACTGGAGAAATCAAACGCCACTGGGCTGAATGATCAAAAGTCCAACCTTGAAGCTTGCGAATCTCAGATAGATGACGAAGAAGAATCTGACTCTGATGAGGTAGATTTTAACATCTGTTACCCTTTTGTTTTTTTTTGTTTTTTTTGGAACGAGTTGTGAGTAACATTGACTCACTTTAATTTGTTGAAAGCTATGATCTTGATCTTGATTTCTGAAATGTGACCCATGTTTTCTTTATTTAGTATAAGATGGGTTCAGATGATGATGAAGATGTAATTTGGATCGATAATGTTAGGAATAAGAAAGTCCACCACCACCATTTTCTTGAGAGATTATCATTGTAGGTCACTTTATGACTTTATCTGTCATAATAGATCACTTTGTTATACACAGACACTTTTTTTATGGTTGAATACGAAATTACCCCTAAAAAATCAAGTGACCTTATTTCTCTAAAAAAAAAAAGAAGCTGCCGTTGTCTGATTTCATCTCTTCTCTCTCTCTTTCTTTTTTTTCTTTCTCTTTTCTCTCTTTGTACGCACCTCTCTCTTTTTTTTTCTAAGAATTAACATTTTTCTGTGAAAAGAGATAACTATAATCATAGAGGAGAAACTGAATTCTGATGGGAGAACTTTGAATTTCTGAAAAATCTCCTTACAAAAAAAGATCTTTGGTTCCTTTTTCACTAAGGGGCAAGATTTGTTTGAGATTTATTAATTTTTTGTACTAAGTTTACTCTTCCTCTATTCTTGGTTCGTTTTTTACTAAAGATGTTATGTTTTTACTCTTATTTTGTCAAATAATAGCTGGATATAATTTATTTTGTTTGGCAAAAATAAATACAAAGAATGCATACCAAGTGTTCGATAAATTGCCTGATATTATTGAAGATGTCTATTCATTGTCATCTTTATCAAATCTCTTGATAGCTAAAATTGTGCTTCAAATTTTGGGTTTACTTCTGTAACATAACTAGAAGCTCTTATTCCAAACACACTCTCCCGACAAAAAAAAAAAATCATTGTTCCAAAAAATTTCAACAACTTTATCTAAAGAAAATGGAGTACACATGTACAATCAGAGGAACAAGTACATCTGGACAGTTTCATATTGTGTACTTGTGTACAACTTTGCATTTATTGTCTTTGTGTACAAGTGTACAACCCAAAAAATTGTACAAATCTATTACATACATACTTACTTACGATGTAACAATACCACTTAGACATTTACAAAATGTATTACACATGCATTGTACAAATCTATTACATACACACTTAGTTATGTATATGTGGATACTATATTTATTTGTACATATACATATTCGAAGTATATATACATTTGTGTAAATGTGTACAAGAGTAAATTATACATAATGTCATTGTATGGTTTTGTTATATTTACAAAAAATTTATGTGTACACATGTACATGTTTACAAAATTGTTATGTGTATACTAAGTTGCAGTTGTACACATGTACATGTTTGCACTATCTTTATTCAATCCTCACACTCTCTCTAATTCATCTCTTAACACTCAAAGCTTACCATATACTTCTTTTAGTAACTTGGTTCTAGACTCTATCTTTTTCAACTACCTCTGAAATACATAAAACTTACTAACATTCCACAAAAAAATTGAAACTTTGTACAAATTAGTAACATTTTCACAAAAAAGATTGCAACTTTTTGGCAAATTAATACTTTTGGAATCAGGAAGAGGTGGATGAGAAGTTTAGTCAACATCTTCTTAATTTCTTTTTTTTTTGTTTCTTTTCACAAAAAAGACAAACTAGAGTTAATATCACAAGCAAAGTAACTTCTTTGATGGAAATTTCAGACATCGCTCTTGTTAATAACCAATCAGAAGCATGAAGGGGAAGATGGAGTTTAAGGGATTTGACGGTGGTGGAAATATCACAAGACATAATATTTTGAGTAGATCCGTTTTTGCTGTTGCTTAAAGGATTCGACGGTGGTTCTGAGATTCAAGGTGAAATATTTTGAGTAGGAGATTTAGGAGAAGTAGAAGGTGCAGAAGGAGATGGTCATGGAGTAAGAGGAGTAGAAGAAGAAGGAGTAGATGTGGGATAAATGGTTGGCGGCAGAGGAGAAAATATTGTGGAAGAAAAAACCTAGAAAAAAAATTAATTGCTTAAAGCAAGAAGGATAGAATTAGAATTTCACATATAATTTTTTTTTTTGGTAACAAAGGAAAGTGAACAAAAGTGCCTCAGTAGTAATATGTGACCTATTCTGCTATTACAAAGATGAAAAGTGACCCTCTATGTTATTTTCTCCATTTTCTTCTCCATCCGAGTAATTCAAAGATTCTGATTGTTGTTATGTTTCTCTCAGTGATCACAGCATGTGTGCCAAAGCTGAACCTTGACAATGTCTTCGAGCAGAAGAATGAAATCGCTAAATCCATGGAAGAAGAGCTTGACAAAGCCTTGACTTCTTATGGGGTTATGAGATCCTCCAAACCCTTACCATAGACATCAAGCCTGATCAACAAGTTAAACGTGCCATGAACGAAATCAACACCGGTAAGTCCTAACCTCCCAAATCTTAGAAAGCACATACTCAAACTTAAGGTTAACATCTGTTTGTAGGAAGACTTGCTCATCAAGGTCTCAAAGGCCATACGAGTACAATCTATGCCAGGTGATGTACAGGTGCAAAAAAATGAATTATGCTAAAAGCTTCTAGATGTGTTGTTAATCGTGGATGACTGCAGGAAGAGTGATACTTCATTCTAAACTGCCTGAAGAAGTTAACAAAGGCTTACAACTTTGTAAATAAACCCATAGCGCCACTGACATTATTTTAAATTTCTGAACCAGGAATTTGATTCCTTTGGTTTTAAATACGACAGGATAGAGCCAGACTGCCAAGAACTGTCGAATTCAGACATACCAGGAGCAGAAGAAAACGGTGTCCAAGTCAAAGTCATATCAGGTGAACCAATGGAAATTCACTCCCATGTTTACACAATACCACTAACAATGTTCTTTGATTTTGCTCTCCATCCAGGAGCACAGTTCTATTGGATTATCTAGAATCTTAAATTACGTTTGCTCACGTAGAAAGCTATGAAGGCCGAGCCATTTATGCTCCTAAACGAAGAAATTGAGGTTTGTATATAATAACTGGAACCGGTTGTGAACAACAAGTGGTCGCTATGAAAAGGATGTCATCGAAATGGAGAAGTATTAGATGATCATAGAAGACTAACAATAATCAGCATATTATATAAGAATCTGTATTTTGCACTCTGAAATATGCCATAGGATAAAACTTATTAGTTAGTCAAATCTAATTTTCTTTTTAACATGGGTTGCCTATATATTGATATCTGACATGTAACTTCAACAATCATTTTGAAAGAAACTGAAAGGCTTGATATGAAATGTTTAGTGTCGACTGTCTTTTAACATTTTAGGTCTCCATAATTGGCGAATCCAGAAAATCAGTTTGTCGCATTCTCACACTCTTTTTCTCACTACAAGAAAACATCTCATATATATATATATATATATATATATGGTGCAGCTAAACTCTCACTACAAGAAAACATCGCTATTCCGACGAACAAGGTCATCGAAAATTTTTCATCAGAAATACAAGTTTCCTCGGAAATTCCGAGGAAATATCGAGAACCAAAATTTCAAGGGATTTCCGAGAACATATTCCTATAACCATTTTTGTCAGAATGTCCTTGAAATTTTCCGATGGACATTCCTCGGAATATTCTGAGGACGTTTTCCCTCGGAATATTCCGAGGAACTTTAGCCCTCGGAATAATCTGAGGAACCGTAGCCCTCGGATTATTCCGAGGATGCTGTCCATCGGAATATTCTGAGGGATATTGTCCTCGGAATATTCCGAGGGACAATGTCCTCGGAAAATTCCGAGGGATTGTCTTCCTCGGAATATTCCAAAAATTATTTTTTTATAAAATTATAAATTACTTTTTTAAATTGAAATTCGAAAATATAAAATAAAAATTTAAATTGAAAACGTATTAGATAATATTCAAAGTTATACAAATAAAAAAATATATTCAGAGTTTTTTTTTTTAAAAAAATCAGAAATTATGGAATTGTTCGTTCGGATACATCCTCTTCATCATCTTCATCATTCGCTTGTTCTGCCTCCTCATTTCCTCCCATCCTGACTCTTTATCCGCCATCGTGGCCTCCAACGCAGCTATGCGGTCATCCTTGTTCTTCACCTCCTCCATAACCATTGGATCAACAGAAAGCGGTAGTGCTGCAAGAGGAACCGATTTGAATCGACGACCCAAACCGGCCAAACGTCCCTTCTTCTTTGGAACCGACTGAAAGAGAAAATAAACAAATTTTTAATAGTAGAAAATAAAAAAATAACTGAATTGAACTTTAAAAAAAAATATCTTACCGATTCAACGATTTCGTTGATTCGAGTCCGGGATAGGTGGGTCGAAGCCGTCGAAGTGGAGTCCAGGTCGGTTTGAAGCTGAGATAGACGGGTCTCTTCGTCTTTCGTCAGAGTTTCGACCAGGTCGACCACCTCCTTCACAACGCCATCATCAATCTCCCCGGTCTCCTTGTTGGTATGCTTCCTCTTCAGCAATTTGAAGTCATCAACCGGCTCGCCATCATTTTCTTCCGCCTAGAAAAAAACATAAGTTAAAAAGAACATTAGAAATTAGAAGAAATGCATAAAAAATAAAATTAAAATACTTAATTATTGAAAAAAAAGATTGAACATACCATGCGATCTCCCAGAGTGGCAGTAGATTGGGCACCCAAGTTGTGTATGTACATGCCCTTCCCGCCACGTTTGCTGTAACGGTTGGTGGAGTTGGTCAAGGAGGTGTCTTTCGTCGCATCCTTCTCCCAGTGCACACACAACTTCTGCCAGACCGTGCTGTTGATCGACTTCGGGACCTTTTAATAAATAAAAAATATAAAATAGTTTAATAAATAAAAAAATAGTTTAATATTATTAAAAATAGATTAATAAACCGGTACCTTATAATCGAGCCACTATGCTTCCACTCATAGATCTGCTTCCCGTAGTTGTCCATAACTTTATGGATGAAGGCATTACGAACGAAGGCTGTATGATCGAGATTACAAGTGAACTTTGTCTGAAAAAAAACACAATTAGTAGAAATTTTATATTAAAGATTAAAAATATAACTTAAAAAATTAGAATACTTACCGCAAACTGACGAAACTACATCTCCTGCTCGTGGAGAGGGAACTGAGTGAAAGTCGGATATCCCTTCTTGAGGTCCGAGTACATCATCAGGTTGATCCATGCGCTGATCCTGTTCCCGGATCGGTCGAACCTAATATAAGAAACAAATTATTGATAATGAATCAACTTTTAATAAATAAAAAAGACTCTTAATTACCATGATTGACGTCGTCCCTTTGGACACTGAGTGAGATAGAGAAGATGGTCACGACCGGGCTGTTGAACCAACTGTTCAACAGTCATCACTCTCAGAACGACTGGAGGAGCGGGAGGGGGTTGCAACAGCGGGAGAAGGAACCTCATCACAAGGAACCGTATCGGGAGCTGTAGGGTAGGTGCTCTGGGACGATGAAGAACACCGACAGTGGCTGGACGAACCCCGAGAGGGGCTCCCCGTACCATGCGCTGATCCTGTTCCCGGATCGGTCGAACCTAATATAAGAAACAAATTATTGATAATGAATCAACTTTTAATAAATAAAAAGACTCTTAATTACCATGATTGACGTCGTCCCTTTGGACACTGAGTGAGATAGAGAAGATGGTCACGACCGGGCTGTTGAACCAACTGTTCAATAGTCATCACTCTCAGAACGACTGGAGGAGTGGGAGGGGGTTCAACAGCGGGAGAAGGAACCTCATCACAAGGAACCGTAGCGGGAGCTGTAGGGTAGGTGCTCTGGGACGATGAAGAACCCCGACAGTGGCTGGACGAACCCCGAGAGTGGCTCCCCGTACCACTACGACCTCGGGGTACGGAACGACGAGATCGAGGCTGGGGCTGATCATTGCTAGACCTGTAAATTAGAAAAAAAAAGATATAAAATTAGTTTACTAAAAATAAATTGAAAAAATAAATATAAAAAAAAACCTTTTAATAAATAAAAAATGATTTTAAAAATCCACAAACAGTTTTTAATCACAAAAAAAAATTTTAATAATATTAAAAAAACTTTTAATAAATATTAAAATGATTTTAAAAATCCAAAAGAAGTTTTTAATCACAAAAAAAACTTTTAATAATATTAGAAAAACTTTTGATAATGCACATGTCCACCGACATCTGGCGTTTTTTCCGCACCAAAATCCCTTAGCTGTGTCAACAAATATGCCCCACAAATTTCCGGGAGGTGGACTGTCAAACACCCTCTTGTTCTCCGTAAACAAATTTCTACTCCTACGATATGGATGGTCAGGTGGTAGGAATCTCCAGTCACAGTCAAACCAACACGTTTTCCTTCCGTGTTTTAATTGGAAAGCATCAGTGTTATCTTGACAATATGGACATGATAGCCTTCCATGCGTTATCCATCCAGATAACATACCATATGCTGGAAAATCACTTATTGTCCATATAAGTACTGCCCGCATTTGAAAGTTTTCCTTACACGAAACATCGTATGTTTCAGCACCTTGAGCCCATAGTTGTTGCAACTCATATATTAGTGTCTGAAGAAACACATCAAGTGATCTCCTAGGATGCTCTGGCCCAGGAACGAGAATGGAGAGAAACAAAAACTCTCAACGCAAGCACATTTTAGGTAAGTTGTATGGTGTAAGAATGACTGACCATAGAGAATATTGTCTCCCATGCTTGCCAAATGGGCTGAAACCATCCGTACATAATCCAAGGTAGACATTTCTCCTCTCATACGCAAAATCTGGATATGTTGATTGGAAATGCTTCCAATCTTTTGCATCTGAAGGATGTCTAATCTCACCATCTGTTGAATGCTCTGCATGCCATCTCATTGGTTGCGCTTTGCGTTCAGACTGATACAACCTCTGCAACCTTTTCGTCAAAGGCAAATACCACATCCTTTTGTATGGCACTGGAACTCTTCCACTCGTATCTTTATAACGAGCCTTTCCACAAAATTTGCATGTAACCCGCTGCTCATCTGCCCTCCAATAAATCATGCAGTTATCACTGCATACATCTATTACCTGATACGATAAACCAACACCAACTACCAGTTTCTGAACCTCGTAGTATGAACCAGGGGCTACATTATCCTCAGGTAGAATACCTTTTACAAAATTAGCAATCGCATCCACACAGTCCAGCTAAATTATAATCTGTTTAAATGCCCATCAGTCTTGTTGCAGATGATAAACCTGAATGACCATCTCTGCAACCTTCGTACAAAGGTTGCTTTCCTGCATCCAACATATCAAAAAATCTCATAGCTTCTGCATTGGGAAAATCTTCCCCTCTAAAATGATCATTTACCATATGCTCAATAGCTACACCATAATCTACCTCCGTTCTAATTGGTTCTTCTAACCTAACTGCAGGCTGAGGTTCGCTAGTACTACCATATTCATAATCAGTTTCTCCATGATGATACCAAACTTTGTAACTTCGTGTAAACCCTCTCAAATATAGATGAGTCCAAACATCTAACTCTTTTATAACCTTTTTTATTTTTACAAGTAGAGCAAGGATATCTTAACATACCCGTTTTTGCTTCCGGTTGTCGTTGAACTAACGCCATGAATTCGCCTAAACCTCTTTGGTACTCTTCCGTAAGCAATCTCGTGTTAGGATCCAAATGAAGTCGATCGATCCAAGAACAATAATAATTAGAAGAAGACATGCTTTTTCAATCAAATTCGTGTGCAAATATAGTATGTGAGAGGATGAAGATATGGAGTGAATGAAGAGGATGAGTGTGCTTGTATTTATAGATGAAATGTGCCGATAATTCTGAAGAAATTCCGACGACAACGGCTAGTTCCTCGAAATTTTTAAAATCCCCCAACGGCTATCATATATCCTCAGATTTCGTCGGTTTTTTCCGAGGAATACACTTTCCTCGGAATATCCTCGAAATTTACCGAGGAATACATTTTCCGTCGGAATCGCAGTGTTTTCTTGTAGTGTCTGCATCCTTTCCTGATTCTTATAGTGGACCCGATTTCAAAATAGTCAAGTGCAAACACTGTTTTTGGGTCTAACGTTGTAGCTATTGTAGAATTGTGCATAAACGTATGTATACAATTTTAAGTTGATTACTTAAAAACAGTTGAATGAATGGAAGATGTAGTTTCTATTAAAGAGAACTGATGATATAATTTATTTTATAGATCATTATTACTAAAGAAAAAATCCATGTTGGGACACTCAAACACATTGTACAAATGCTGAGAATAGTTAATAATAAGTGATAATATAAATAAATAAACATATAAGCAAGAATTAGAGGTGTATTTTAACATAAGAAAATACTTTTACAATGAAAGAATTGAACTAAAGATCATTTAGTTAACTTCACAACGAGTATATGCATCACTGTATTTTTTATCCAAAGACAGAGAAGTAACTATGCCACAGTAAGGTTTTCCCTTTTGGTGACTATCATTAAATTTCTTAAAACATAGTTCATCTAAAGAAAATACACCTTCATCTTTACCTCATAATTCCGTTTCAAATGACAACTTATCATTAGGAGATTTTTATCAATACTTTTGATTAAAATAAGCATAGTTTGAATATTGAAATGAGTACAATTTTAAAAGTTAAGATATTAAAATGAAAAAAAAATTATTTAATTGATATATTAAATTGGATAGAAAAAAAATTTGGTTTTAATGAAATTGAGTTCAAGTCTTTTTATGGAATTTCCCGAACTTAAAGGATGCTTAATACTACAGATAAATATTGTATTGGTGTGTGTGTTTTTTATTTGAACCAATTGTATTGGTATGTGTTCACAGAGAAGATATTTGTAAACTATGAGCCTTTTTTTTTTATGAAAAAATAACTATTAACCTTTTATTTCTATGTATGCTTCTTTGGGGAATCTGCAGGGTTTGGCTATATAACATACATTTCTATAATAGATCTTAAGTTTTTATCGTCTTTAGAATACTGTTATAGCTCCCAAGAAAAAATAAGATATTTCGTTAAAAAACACTAAATAATAAGTGAGGAACTTTAACCAAAAGAAACAATAATCTTATTAGGTTTTCGAAACAGTTTGGTTTTGGGTATCGGAGTTTGCCATAGATGGCTGCCGGAAAAACTGTAGATGCTCACTTTCAAGACATGAGGGTTATTCTACGTTGGAGTCATCAGACCATGATGTAGATCTAACACCGTACAAAAGAACTTGATTGTTAGTAAGAAAATGGAATTTTAGTGATAACAAAACAAAATCAAAGTTTGGGTCAGCTGTAATTAGCAATTTAGTTTTATGCAAACACAAACATGTAAGATAAAAAAGTATATGGATCATAATTAAGGCTTAGTTAACTCTTTATTCATCTCACATTTTTTGTTCAGTATCTCATTTTGTAATAATAAGAAGATAACAAATTGTGAATTTTAATCATTGCAAACACTACAAGAAAACTAAGCCATTACTAGGAAAATTTACTAGGAAAACATTTCCTCGTAAAAATACTACGAGTTTACTTCGACTTTACGAGGAAACTTCTTTTCCTCGTAAAGTTCTCGCAAACTTACGAGAAAAGCGTTTCCTCATAAAGTGGAAGTAAATTTACGAGGCCCTTACGAGGAAAATGTTATTTTCCTCGTAAAGGCATAGTAAAACCTTTCCTCGTAAAATCCTAGTAAATCTTTACTACGAAATTAGGAGGAAAGGATTTGTTACTACGAAATTAAGAGGAAATGGATAGAAAATATAGAATATTAATCAAAAACGTGTTTTGTACCTACTTTTCCTAGCAATTTCCTAGTAAATGCTCAGATTCGAAATTTTTTATAAATACCACCATATGTGATTCATTTGAAACACACCCAAAAAAAATCAGCTATAAGCTTGATCAAACAAAAAAAAATGTCCGGTCCGGGAAGTATTTTCGAGTTGCGGAAGTGGATGTATTCACACAGAGATAATAACGGGAGGGTGACGGAAGAATTTCTCGAAGGGTTGGAGACGTTTATGCATCAAGCAGATTCTACACCACTCACGCAGGAAAGTGGTAAGATGTTCTGTCCTTGTCGGAAATGTTGCAATACCAAATTAGTCCCTCGTGAAAATGTTTGGAAGCATTTAGTTAATAGAAGTTTCATGCCATATTATTATATTTGGTATCAACATGGAGAAGATGCTAGTTGTAGGAATGAAGGTAGCAGTAGTAATCAGGTTGAACCGGTTGATCATTTGCGTAATGAAGGTAGCAGAAGTTATAGCTATCATCACCAATAGGAACAAATGGTAGATTGTGATAGGGTTCATGATATGGTAGGTGATGCATTTGTAAGTCATGATGATGATGAAGTTGAAGAACCTAACTTAGATGCAAAAAAGTTTTACGAAATGTTAGAAGCTGCAAATGAGCCAATTTACAGTGGTTGTAGAGAAGGTCTGTCTAAATTGTCGTTGGCAGCTAGAATGATGAGTATTAAAACCGATCACAATCTACCTGAAAAATGTATGGATGCATGGGCAGACTTGTTTAAAGAGTATTTGCCAGAAGACAATGTGTCTGCTGAATCTTATTATCAGATTCAGAAATTGGTATATAGTCTAGGGTTGCCCTCGGAGATGATAGACGTTTGCATCGACAACTGCATGATTTACTGGGNACATACTCAGACGGATGGAGAGATGACTCATCCATCAGATGCAAGAGCCTGGAAACATTTTAACAATGTACATCCACATTTCGCTAGCAATAGCCGGAATGTGTATCTTGGATTATGCACTGATGGATTTAGTCCATTTGGAATGTCTGGGAGACAATATTCATTGTGGCCGGTCTTTCTTACACCGTATAACTTGCCAGCGGAGATGTGCATGCGACGAGAGTTTCTATTCATGAGCATATTAATACCTGGTCCAAAACATCCAAAATCTCTCGACGTTTTTCTACAACCACTGATAAAAGAGTTGCAAGATTTGTGGTCAACAGGGGTGAGGACATATGATTGTTCAACGAAAACAAACTTTACGATGCGAACGATGCTTTTGTGGACCATAAGTGACTTTCCTGCATATGGTATGTTGTCTGGGTGGACTACACATGGGAGATTAGCTTGTCCGTATTGTAATGGAATGACAGATGCGTTTCAGTTGAAGCATGGTAGGAAGACTAGTTGGTTCGATTGCCACCGTCATTTCTTCCCATTCACCACCCATACCGAAGAAACAAGAAATTGTTCAGGCACAAAAGGGTTGTTAGAGACACTGCTCCTCCATATTTAACTGGAGAACAAATCGAAGCGCAAATCGATTGCTACTGTGCTCTGGAAACAGCTCCTCGTGGTGGGAATTGGCATGTTCCCAGTAATATGCCTGATTCTTATGGTGTTCAGCACAATTGGCACAAAAAGAGTATATTTTGGGAATTGCCATATTGGAAAGATCTTCTTTTGCGCCACAACCTCGATGTGATGCATATAGAGAAGAACTTTTTTGAGAACATCATGAACACT